>JADRCH010000287.1:1550773-1596395 GCA_019843965.1 Rhynchomys soricoides
GATGCGGAGGGGCCTGCAGGGATGCGGAGGGGCCTGCAGGGATGCGGTGGCTTTGTGAAGTGGTGGTTTGGGAGAGGTAGCCCCATATCAGTGGAGATGTTGGGGTGTAAAGGAGAGCAGTGGGTGGAACATTATCCCTGACTCTGCATCTGTGGACACCACCACCAGAACAGATGCTGGACAAGCGGAGATCATACTCAGGGCATTTGACACTCCTGGATCCCAGGAAACCCTGACCCCAGAGGTGTATCATGATCAGGTTGTTGACAGTATTAGGAACAAGGATTTGTGCATGCCTGTTTGCTCATCTGTTTCCTAAGAATGGCAGCCATTCCAACTGTAAATAGACCAGGCCTGGGCATCATCTACAACCAGGGCCCGCCGTGCCTCACACACACTTCTGAGGTCTTTTGTATAGGGCCAAGTAGGTCACTGTATTGGAAGGATCCAAGGAGAGAAGACAGGCCCTCTAAAGAGTCCAACAAGCTCATCTTCAGTCATGCATCCTGTTACCTGCTCCACCCCAAGAACCTTAAGATGTATTATTAGACATTAGATTTTTTTATTGAAATTTTTTATTAATCATTTTATTCATTTATATTTCAAAAGATATCCCCTATCCCATCCCCCTCCCTCCTCCCCATTGCCTCTATGAGGGTGCTCTTCCACCCACTCACTCACTCCTGCCTCACCCTACTAGCATGCCCCTACACTGGGGCATCAAGCCTCACTTCCTTTCCATTGATGTCAGATAATGCCATCCTCTGCTACATATGTATCTGGAGTCCTGGCTTGCTCCATGTATACCAGACATTGGATTTTTAAAAAACATTTACTATGTATGCAGTATTCTGCCTGCATGTATGCCTGCACACCAGAAGAGGGCACTAGTTCTCATTACAGATGGTTGCGAGCCACCATGTGGTTGCTGGGAATTGAACTCAGGACCTCTGGAAAAGCAGCCAGCACTCTTAACCAATGAGCCATCACTCTAGCCCCTTGGACTTTGGATTTTTAAGAGCATACATTATCTTGAATTCACTAATTAAAAAATCAGTAATAAAATTTCCATTTGGGTGCTCTTTTAAAATCAGGGTCATCCCACATTTTCTATAAAGACCTGTTGATAAACGTTGCAGGCTTTGTGGGTCATGTAGTTCCTGTCCACAGATGCTCAACCTGCTGTTGTAGCAGCTCAGCAACCCTAGATGGCATGCCCGTGGTGAGTGGGACTGTGTTCCAGTAAAGCTCAGTAAAAACAAACAGCTGTTCTGATGGCTTCGGCTAGCCAAGACAGTCATAAACAAACAAGCAAGCAAGCAAGCAAGCAAGCAAATAGCCATGTAGACTGCCGGCAGCAAATGAGGGTGTCCTGGAGTGAGGTGAGAGGGAAAGGCGCAGGCATGCTGCTGTCAGGGATGTCAGGATGCCTGGGGGTATAGCTCCTGCCTAGTGTGCACACAGCCCTAGGTTCATCCCAGCACTGCAAATCAGTGAGCAAGAGATCATTTCAGTGCATTCCTGAAGAAGTGTGCACATCCAAGGTCTGCACAAGACACCAAGTGCCAGCTGATACACCACAGTGAGGTCAGGAGCCCATATCTGCCAAGCTGTATACATCAGGGTGTCTGTGCCATGTCTCATGCCACTGAGCTGGGGGAGGGGGGAGGGCACTGCGCTGTGCACAGACAAGGTTAGGAAACCCCTGCACTAACACCCTTACCCACTCACAGAAGCTTTTGTCTAGGACCAAAGGACCTAAAATACTTCCTCACATAAGACTCTAATAATTTACTTACAGAGTGAGTTCCAGGACAGCCAGCATTACACAGAGAAACCCTGTTTTGAAAAAAAACAAAACAAACAACCACAAAACCCTTTCAGTTTGCCCTCTAAAGTCTGAACAAAGAAAACCTTCCAGTCTCTGGTCTTGCTTTATTTTATCCTTCCTTTAAATTTTTGAAGTATTTGGCACTTATAGCAAAGTGACGTCATTAGTAGTCGACTACTTAAAATCCAAAGTCCTTTGTCCCAGTGCACTGTGACACTGGGGTGACTTGGATGCTCTCTCAGGAAACAGTGCTCCTGAGGACACGTGGGTGCTAGAGCAGGCCTCAGCACGTCACAGCTGATCCTGTGTGGGTGCGTGACGACATCCACACTTCTTATTTCAGGAAGAAATGAAAACCTTTAGGCTGCGAGCCCAAGAAGTCGTGAAGGAAAACGAAGGCTTGCACCAAGAGTTAACCAAGAGAAGCCCCGTCACCATCGAGGAATGGCAAGTGGAGTTTGCTAGCTTACAATATGTCAGGAATAGGCTTAATGACCTTACCAAACGGAAATGCACTTTGTTTTTTAAAAATTACTACTTTATCCAGACTCTACATAACTCAGTGAACCTCGGTGCAGTGAGAATAGTCATTTAGGACAGACGCTTGGAGTGTCACATTAAAATTTACATTTTCTTTTCTTTCTTTTTTTGTTTTGTTTTGTTTTGTTTGAGACAAGGTTTCTCTGTGTAGCCCTGGCTGTCCTGGAACTCACTCTGTAGACCAGGCTGGCCTCGAACTCAGAGATCCGCCTGCCTCTGCCTCCCGAGTGCTGGGATTAAAGGAGTGCACCACCGCTGCCCGGCCAAATTTACATTTTCTATCCAATGTATTTTGTGCAGTTATCCACAGACCAAAACCAAAAGCAGGACAGAATTAGAATAAGAAAAACCACTCTGTGCATTCACATGTTGATTTTGGTGTGTCTTGGTTTTATTCAGTTTTGCAAGGTTTTCAAATAGTAAAGTGTATAGATTCTTTTGTTTTGTTTTTGCTTTTTGTTTTTTGAGACAGAGTTTCTCTGTGTAGCCCTGGCTGTCCTAGAACTCACTCTGTAGACCAGGGTAGCCTCGAACTCACCTCAACTCAGAGATCCACCTGTCTCTGTTCCTGAGTGCTGGGGTTAAAGGTACCTGCCACCACCACATGGCAGTTTTTAAAAAAAAAAGATTTATCTATTCATTTATTTTTATGTCTATGAGTATACTGTAACTGTACAAATGGTTGTGAACCATCATGCAGTTGCTGGGAATTGAGCTCAGGACCTCTGCTCGCTCCAGCCCCGCTCCCTCCGGCCCAAAGATTTATTTATTATTATATGTAAGTACACTGTAGCTGTCTTCGGACACACCAGAAGAGGGCGTCAGATCTCATTACAGATGGTGGTGAGCCACCATGCGGTTGCTGGGATTTGAACTCATGACCTCTGAGCCATCTCTCCAGCCCAGTTTATAAACTTTTAAGAAGGAGAATCTCTAAGACATAAGTAAGATACAACCTCAGTAAACTCTTCTAAATTGGACTTTAATTTTTTTATTTTTATTTTTTGAAGTACTGAGAAAGAAGCCCAGCGACTGAGGCTGTGCTGGGCAAATGCTCTACCACTAAATTATCCCTAACCCTGGCTTTTGAAGACAGATCGCAATGTAGCTCTCTCTAGCTCTAAACTAACCTTGATCTCTGACATCCTCCATCTTTCCAAGGGCGTGGCTTACAGGCATGTTCCACCTGTGCACTTAGCTCTAAATGGATATTTTAATGATGGTTAATTTCCAGGGAAGGGGAGCACCAGATGTGGTAGTGCAACCTTTAATCCCAGCACTCAGGCAGAAGCAGGAATATTTCTGTGAGTGGAAGCCAGCCTGGTCTGCATAGGGAGTTCCAGGTCAGTGAACCCTGTCTCAAAAACAAACAAACAAAACAAGAAAACAAAAGTTTCAAATATGGCCCTGGGCCTGTAGCTCAGTGGTAGAGGACTTTGTTCCCAACCAAGGCCCTGAGTTCAGTCCATAAGCGTTGCAAACAAAAGTAAAAATCAGTACGTAAATAAATCAATACTATTCTAGGTAGCTCTCAAAGGGGAAGCTCATTTGTTTGGCCCGTTTTGCGTTTGTGTTCTGAGGCAGTTCTCGGGCAGTTTCCACCAAACGGCTTGGGAACAGGTTTTCTGCCCTATGATGTACTGTGTTTGGGCAGTAAACATTTAATGGGGCAACATCTAAGGTCCTTCGGCTCATTCCAGCAGCAGCTTTCAGTTTTGAAAGTTGAACTGATACACGATTTACAATGCCCCTCATAAATAAGGGGCTTTCTCCGGGAGAAAATGGGTGGGGCTGGGGTACGTTTATGTAGTTTTAAGACACTATTTCAAAGCCATTTAAATTGGGTTTTTTTTCCTGGCTTATTCTTTTTCTTCAGCTTGGGTTTTTTTGTTTTGTTTTGTTTTGGTTTGGTTTGGTTTTTCGAGACAGGGTTTCTCTGTGTAGTCCTGGCTGTCCTGGAACTTACTCTGTAGACCAGGCTGGCCTCAAACTCAGAAATCCGCCTGCCTCTGCCTCTCAAGTGCTGGGATTAAAGGCGTGGCCACCACTGCCGGCTCCTGGCTTATTCTTAATATTTATTATTTTGTTTTATTTACTCCCTCTTCATCTGGATCTACTCCCTTTCTGTCTTTCAGAGATAGAGACAAATTATTATTATTATTATTATTATTATTATTATTATTATTATTAGCCTCACTGGTAGTCCAGACTGGCCTGCAACAGAGCTCCTCCTGCCTCAGTTTCACAAGTACTGAGGCTCTAGGCTAGCTCTACCATACCTGGGGGTTTGTTGTTGGTGGTTTTTAAAGGTTATTTATTTATTTTAAAATGCTTTTTAAATGTCTATGGTTATTTTGTCTGCATACCATGTGAGTGCCTGGTGTCCTTGGTTCCAGATGCCCTGGAACTGGAGTTACAGATGGCTGTGAGCTGCCATGTGGGTGCTGGGAATCGAACCCAAGTCCTGTAGGAGAGCAGTCAGTGCTCCTGACCACTGAGCTATCTCTCTAGCCCTTTATTTTTACTTCTTGGGAGATCCAAGTCTCACAATGCTGTCTAGATTTGCCCTTAAGTCCAAGACTCAAGCAGTCCCCCTGCCTCAGCCTCAGGAATGCTAGGACTTGTAAGTGTGGCTACCACAAGCAGCTGCTACTGATTATGAATGAATAAATAGTTTCAAAGTAAAAAAACGGGACCTTCCAGCATCCAAAACTGTCTTGTGGATTGCAGAGCAATTATTTGGGTGCAGGGATTGGATGCTCCAGTGTAGCAAGTGAATCTGGCCATTTTGAGGCTGTCTCACCTGAGTATCGTGCACAAGGCAGTTCCCCTCTGCCTTTGTATGGATGTCAATCGTCACTGCACGTAGTAGCTGATGTGCCCATCACTCGGGCACCATTGCTGCCCTGTCCCCCATTCACTGCATGTGACAGCATTTGCTGTGTCACTAGAACATGCCCAGGTGTTGACTCATACTGACATATTTCTGTGATCTCTCAAAGCCGAGGACAGTGTTTAATCTTTGGAATCAATTGCAGGAGGCAGCTTCAGACTCAAGCAGAGCTGGTTCTCGATGAGAACAAGCTGTTGATAGAACAGTTGGAGATCCAGCAAACCAAAGCCAGGGACACCCACCAGGCGCACCTCCAGGATGGTGAGTGACCAGCGATGGCCTGGAAACCGCGTGGGGCGGCATATTCCAGAGCTGTAAGTTGGTGCAGCCACTGCATTCTCCCAGTTGGTCTGCAGTCAGT
Source organism: Rhynchomys soricoides (assembly GCA_019843965.1). Taxonomy (NCBI): domain Eukaryota; kingdom Metazoa; phylum Chordata; class Mammalia; order Rodentia; family Muridae; genus Rhynchomys; species Rhynchomys soricoides. The sequence goes on from JADRCH010000287.1 coordinate 1,556,399, forward strand.
CTGTGTGTTCTCAGAACCCCCTAGGGTCAGCCAAAGTGACTTTAGAGTAGGTTAGCTCCTGAGATTTAAAGAAGTCACAGCATGAAGCATTTGAAACATCCCAACGTCTCCTTTTCCCAGATATGTATTGACTGCAGAAGAAAGTAGAACTTTTCTGTTTCCCATTCCCCAGTGTCTCCCACCCCCTGCATGCAAACAAGCTCTTTTGCATTGAGTTGCAGCCAGTCCTAGTCACTGTTCTGTTGCTGTGAAGAGACACTGAGACCAAGGCAACTCTTATCAAAGAATGCATGTAATGAAGGCTGGCTGACAGGTTCAGAGGTTAGCCATCATGGCAGGAAGCATGGTGGCATGCACGTGGTGCTAGAGCAGTAGCTGAGAGCTTTGTGACCTGATTCACAGGCAGAGAGACAGACAGACAGACAGAGACTGGGCCTGGCATGGACTTTTGAAACCTCCAAGCCCAACCCCAATGACAGACTTCCTCCAACAAGGCCACACCTTCTAGTCCTTCTAATCCTTTCGGATAGTGTGATGCCTGGGTGACTACGATTCAGATATATGAGCCTATTCCCCCCCCTGCAGACCCCCCTCTAAAAAATATTGGCACACTCCCCCACTTTACTCCTTGAAGACAAGAGTCACAGGACAGGAGCCTTAAACAGGCTGTCTTGCCCCATCTCTGTGAACCTCCCTATTTCTTCTGCCATGCATACGCTGAAGAGGTCACCACCTGCCTCGGTTGCAGCTGAAGCTCCTGAGCCTGGGTTCCAAGTACCTGACAACCAGGCTGTGCTTGCAGTGTCCCCAGGGAAGCCCCTCTACAAACTTGCTGCAGGAACCTTGGAGGTCCAGGCCCTTTGACCTCTAGCTGAGCCCACTCAGCACGTTATTTTCGGTCTCCTGGACTAGCATGCCCTCTGTTCTACTCCGTGCTGTCGGGGAGTGAAGGGGTTCAAGCTTTACCCATTGTGATTCCCAGCAGCAGTGTCATCGTGTGCCCAGGGAATATCTCATTAGTATGGTGCGTACGTATGCTCATATTGAAATTCTCTCCATTACAGACAGTTCATGACACATGCTTGCACATCTATGTATGATTGACACTGAACTCTTTGGGAAGTGAGTCCCTTGAGGGTTAGGTTCATGTCTCATTCAATACTGCAGTGAGCCGTAATGAAGTCTTACCCAGAGCAGAGGCGGATAAACAGACAGGAGTACACACACAGTGGTACCCAAATACATGAATTTACAAGTCCTTAAACAAAATACTGTGGTATCCACAAAAAACCTACACAGATCCTCCCACAAGCCAAAAAAAGCTCTAGGTTAGTTATAAAGCCCAGCATGATATGAATTCTATGTAAATAATCAGGACATGTTGTCTAGGTTAGCATGATAAAGACGAGTCTATATATGTTTTGTATAGATGAAGTCTGTGTGTGTGTGTGTGTGTGTGTGTGTGTGTGTGTGTGTAATCCTTTGGTGTCCTTGCTTACAAGCTTATTTCTTGAGACAGTGTCTCTCACTGGCTTTGAGCTTGCCAAGTAGGCTAGGCCGTCTGTCCAGTGAGTCCTTAGAGATCCCCCGCCTCAATTCAATACTGGGATAACAAGTGTGCACCACCACGCCTGGCTTTCTTGCATGGGTTCTGGAGATAGACCTTCAGTTTTCATACATGTAAGGCGAGCACTTTACCTACTGAGCTATGTCACCATCCCCAGATGCAAGTATTCTCCCCAATCATTTCCAGTCCACGATTGATTGAGTCAGCTGTGCAACCTGCCGATGTGGAAAGTTGGTGTCATGTGTGTGAATGTTAACGTTAATGTGTTAACTGAGTGCTTCACACAGGGAAAATAATTTCTGTGTATAAGGCCTTTGGTATTAACTTAAAATTCTCCAGAGGATTTTTTTTTGTTTTTACAGTTTTTTTCTTTTATTGTTTTTTGTTTTTTGTTGTTGTTGTTGTTTTGTTTTTTGTTTGTTTTTAAACAAAGTGTATGTGGTCTCAAAAGTCACTGTTCAGCTAAGAATGAGCTTAAGCCTCTGATCCTTCTGCCTCTGCCTTCCAAATCCTGGAAGGCAGACATGTCCCGCCAAGTCCCCTTATTCTGGTTGTCTTTGTATGCAGTGCTGGGGATTGAACCAAGGACTCCTTGACTTGAGTACAAGCCTTTATCAGCTGAGCTACATCCCGAGCATTGAAAGATCATTTTTGTAAGCTGACTGATTTTTTTTAAATTACTCTAAGGCCTTATGCAAGCTAGGCAAACACCATATCATTGAGCTAGATCCCTACCTCCTTTTATGTTGTTGTTGTTGGTTTGGGTTTGGTTTTGTTTTGTGTTTTTTCAAGATAGAATTTTTCTGTGTAGCCCTGGATCGCCTTAAACTCGCTTTGTAGACCAGGCTGGCCTCAAACTCAGAGATATAACCCACCACAGCCTGGCTTCTGTCTTCTTTCCTCAACCCCCTTTTTAAAAACACACACACACATGTGTGTGTGTGTGTGTGTGTGTGTGCGTGTATAAAGATTTATTTATTTTATGTATGTGAGCACACTGTTGCTCTCTTCAGACCCACCAGATGAGGGCATCAGATCCCATTACAGATGTTTATGAGCCACCATGTGGTTCCTGGGAATTGAACTCAGGACCTCTGGAAGAGCAGTCAGTGCTCTTAACCGCTGAGTCATCTCTCCAGCCCTCCCTTCTTTTTTTAAAAACAGGTTTTTGAGATAGGATCTCAGTATGTAGCCTAGCCTAGCCAGAGCGTGTGATCCCCCTGCCTCAGACCCTGAGTGCATCACCACACCTGTCTAATACTTAAATTTTAATTAGTCTTCCATGCCAAGTCTTTATCTTGCTCCTTTCCAGTTTCTAAGCTGACTAAACAACTTGTGCTCCTGGAGGCAAAGACTCAGGGCCAGGAAAAGCAGCTCGTGGAAAGCAAGGAGCAGCTGGAGAGCTTGCAGGCCAAATGCCGAGAGCTCAAAACACAGCTGGATAGCAAGATCGCAGTGGACGTCCATACATCAATTGTCAATGAACTAAAAAGGTGAGGGTGTCACATCTCTCCAAGCTTGCTTGAGCCCTTGGCATGATCCGTGCACAGTGGACAGAGGTTGCAGAACTTCTGTTTTATTTTTGTTTTCTTGTTGCTGCTCTCTGGTGTTTGAGTGTCCACCAGGGCCTGGAATCTAGCCGCTGGTTATCTGCTTCCTTTTAGTCCCACTTGATTTTATGTGAGTACACTGTGCCCGTGGTGCACTGTACACAGGGTGCACTGTGCCCACAGCACTGTATACAGGGTGTACTGTACCCACAACATTGTACATGGGGTATATATACTGTACCCACAACACTGTTCGCACGGTCTCTTGTGCCTATGGTGCACTGTGCACAGGTTGCACTGTACACATGCGTGTGCCACTGTACCTATGTGCCTGCCATTTCTCGTCCTTCAGCCAGTTGCAAAAGGAAGAAGAGAAAGACAGTGCTGAGATGGAAGAGCTGATGGGAAAGCTGACAGCCCTACAGGTGCAGAAGAAGAGCCTGCTTCTGGAGAAGAGCAGCTGGGCCACCAGGAACAGAGCGCTAGAGGCTGAGCTGGAGCGCATGCACAAGGCCAACAGGTAGGGGTGTGTGTGTGTGTGTGTGTGTGTGTGCGCGCGTGCGTGCGTGCATGTCCTTTTTATCTGCACTTTATTTTCTTTATCTTTTTTCTCTCTGATGGGGCAATAAAATGGGAACTAATAACCAAAGGGACAGATACCAGAATATCAGTCTAACGAGAGCTTTTCCGTGGACCTGTAGTTCTCAAGCCTGTGGTTCAGATATTGATAGCCACATGGCAGCCCTGGGTTCTGGATGCCTCCTAGCCTCGCCCCAAAGCTGTTCTCCCCTTACTGCATCCCAGTCTCCTTTTTACTTTTTTATTTTTGCTTTTAATACATATGCGTTTGTTTGTTTGTTTGTTTATTGTTTTTGGAGTATCTTTTATTTTTTGATAATACCATGTATTTGTGAGTATATATATGTGTGTGTGTGTGTGTGTGTATGTGTATATGTGTGTATACGTATATATGTATATGTGTGTCTATATGTGTGTATATGTATATATGTATGTATATATATATATTCTGGTTTTGTATACATGGATTCACTCTGCCTAAGCCTATGCTCACAGGTTTGGTTTTTCTTTCCACCACTGGGGGCCCCCTGCAGGCGATACCAAAAGAAAATTGATGTCCTCAGAAAGCAAGTAGAAAAAGCCATGGGGAAGGAGATGTCTGCTCACCAGTACCTGGCAAACCTGGTGGGCTTGGCAGAGAATGTCACCAAGGAACGAGACAGTCTTAAGTATTTGGTGAGTTTCCTCAAAGTTACGTAAACTTAAGCTTCATATGCAAATGTGACTTTTAAGACAATTTTTAGCAAATCTCTCTATATAAAAAATGTCAGCGTCTTAGTATATTAACGACACTTCCAAATTCCCCAAAATTTTATCTTTTAACCATGGGCAAGAATTATTTACTTATTTATTTATTTTGAGGCAAGGTATTGCTGCATAGACTAGGCTGGCCTCAAACTTGTGATCCTCCTGCTGTAGCCTCCCAAATACTGGGATTGTAGCACAAGGAAAGTATGTTTGAAAGAAAATCAACCAGAAATTCTAAATAGTATCAAACATTATTTTAGAAGGTGAACTATGGGACAGTGTTTATGTCTGCCCCACAGCAGTGGGGCTCGGTCACTGCCTGAGCTGTTCCCACCTGCACACTCGACCCAGCAATCACATGCAGGGCCCTGGGTTTGGTTCCCAGCACCCAGGGAGGGCTAGAGCAAGCCTCCCATTGTTAGGTAGAAATCACCCTAGGTCTGACAGCAGGGAAGGGAATTAAGTCGATTATCGGTGTCCTAGATGCTGGAGAAGCACACAGCCAGCAAGAACCTGGCACGGTTCTAGACACTTCCATACTGATTCAAAAAGATGTCCGCAGCAGATTGTATGGTCGGAGAAGACAGCTGCTCTCTGTGTCGAGCCATGTGCGTTCAGAAAGGTCTGGTAGATTCCCCCAAGCTCTGACAGTGAGTTGCCTCCAAGGGGCGGACTTCCAGGTGATGTTTCTTAAAAGCCTTCTACTTATTTGGATTTCCTCTTCCATGTGTTTTGGACACACAACACTCCCCTGCGTACAAGCAAGCATGGGTTTTCTACATCTCAGTTGCTGGCGTGTCAAATTAGAAGGCGGAGGTGAATGAGCATCTTGACAGACACACAGGGGGGCTTTATGAAAGGCGGAGATAAGGGGAGGAGGGGCTGCCAGAAGTGCTGGGAAGTTCCTCCCCGGGGCACTGGGCAGAGGTTCTAGCCCTTGCTTATAGAAGAAGTAGTAGAACTAGTGGGGAGTTAAAAGGTGTCGCTGCTTATTTAATAAAATAAATGCTAATCAGACATGTCTTGATATTGTCTGTACTCAGTGTTACAACATATTTTTCACAATGTGACAGTAGCTGGCAGGGCTCCAGCAAGTCTCACAAACATTACTGGCAATTTAAAAATGTAATTGTGATTATGGTTGTGCAGGGGTGAGTGAGTGTCCATGCGTGTCACTGCATATGAGTGGCAGTCAGGTGACAGTTTCTCTGTTCCACTGGGTACCCACTGGGCCATCTCACGGGCCCCATCATGGGCAATTTCTAAGTCCTTCCTGACTCTGATCCAGTGTGGTAGAACCTTGAAGCCACTCAGATCTGATTTGGGCTTCTCCTGAAAAGTTGCTATCCTGGCCACAGTGCTGAATGTGCTGGTGTTTCCTGTCACTACACCAAGCTCCCCTTCCCTCTGTGTGCCAACTGCGCTGCTGAGACAGCAAAAGGTTCAGAGCAAAACTGCTCATCTGGAGTAGCTTCCCAGCCAGCATCCACCCTCCACATAGGGTCACAGTAAATCTAAATCCCTATCTCCAGGACAGGACACATGGGGACCCCGTCCCTGGGATACCATCTCCAGTCTTTTGTGGTGCAGTGGAGATTCTTTCTGACTTCAAACGGCCCCTTCAGGCCCATACCTCAGCTTTGCAGACCAGGCATGGAAATACCGTGGAAGCTACATACTCTGTATATAAATTTTTAGAAGTTGTAAATTTAGCCAACTCTGTGATGCCTGAGAGTCAGACCACTGAGTCAGCACTGGATGTGGGCAGAGGTGCTGTCATGTGCCTGGCTCCACTCATCAGCAGGACCTGATATCCCAAGACCTGTGGCCACACTGGGGAGGAGTTGGGTATGGAAGCTGACGGAGCACTTCCCTGCTTGTCACATCGCTCCTGGTCTCCTGGGCCTCATGGCCCTTGCAGTCTTTAGGGAAGGCCTCCACCCTGCTCTGGGTAGTGACCACTGACGCCCAGGGTCGTGTGTTACTCTGCAGCTCCCCGGTTGCTTTCATCTATATCCACTTCCACTTTTCTGAGGGAGAAATGGTGGACTGAGAAACGGGTGTGGTCATTGCCAATCGGATGCTTCTTCCTGTGTCTGGGGAAAATTGTTTAACTTTTTCTGTCAGAGCTTTCCTTTCTAGAAAATCCAACTGCTACCCATAGGCTGCCTTAGGAGGAAGGTGTCCCATACCATAGCAGCTAAAGCCCTTAATGGTGTGTAGAAGCTTGTTTCCCATGTGGGTATCAGTGCAGACTGCTTGGTTTTAGATGACTCCCCTCCTGGATATCCTGTCTGCCATGTTGGTCTGAGTAGAACATCGTGCATTTATATTATTCCCTTATGTATTGTTGTGATCAAATTAACCATGTTACAAGCTTGCTTGCTTTTATCACAGCGCTTATTCCTTGAGTGCCACTGAAGGAGCCGTGACCAAAGCTACTTATAGACTGAAGAGTTTGGTTTGTTTGTGGTTTCAGAGGAAGAGTCTATAATGGCAGCATTGCAGGCAGCCAGAGCAGGAAGCTGGGAGATCACATCTCACCCACACACAGGAAGCAGAGTGTGCACTGGAGTGGGGTGAGGGCATGAACTCTCAGAGCTCACCCCGTGACGTACTTCCTGCAGCAAGGCCCCACCTCTTAAAGCTTCCATACCTTGCCCAACTAGGGACCGAGTTCAAATGCCAGAGCCTGTGGGGGATCGTTCCTCATCCAGATCACCGCACGAATGATTTGTCTGTTAGGAGTGCAGGGTCCTGAGGCTCTAGACAGTCAGGTCCGAAGGGCTCCACATCCTCCCTTTCTATCTGGGAGAAATGCCCAGTGTGGTCCTCTCTTCTTGTTGATCCTTAGCCCTTGTCTAAGCTCTGCCTACAGCCCCTCAGGGAGCGAGGGGGCCAAACCCAGGACATGCAGAATTAGACAGAGTGGAGCGTGTGTGTGTGTGTGTGTGTGTGTGTGTGTGTGTGTGTGTAGGGATTGGACCCAGGGCCTCACAAATGCTAGGCAAGTGCTGTGACAAGAGGTTACAATCAGAGCAATTCCTAGGACTTTCTGTTAACTAAAGTAATGTTTGTGTTTATACTCTGTCCTCAGGCTCAGTGCTTAGAGAGCGAGAAGCACGGGGTCCTCAACAAAATCTTGAAAGGCAACATTCGCCTGGGCAAGCTGGAGGAGAGGGTGAAGGTAAGAGCCATAGAGGAGAGGGTACAGGGGAGGGCCGTCACGTACGAACGACCCTGTCTTCCCATGGAGCTTCCAAAGGACAAGTCTGTGTGTGGCCTGTGCTGGCAGACAGCACCTTGTGCCTCCTTGAATAACCTGTGGTTTGCTGCATAGAAAGCACCATGCAATTAGAAAATTCGGGAAAGTTTGCAGGCTCTGTGGTTAAGCGATGTCACTGCAAAGAATATTTTTTTTTTAAAGTTGTTTTTCTTTTCTTTTTTTTTTTTTTTTAAAAAAAAAAAACAACACGGAAATGTAAAAGCTGTACACAATTAAAGAGAGAGAGCTCTTTATTTTTAAATAAAATATTTTTATTTTATGTGAATGAGTGTTCACCAGAGTGTATGTATGTGCACCCTATGCATGCCTGGTACTGTAGCGCTCAGAAGACAGCAGATCCCCTGGAACTCTGGAGTTACACACGGTTGTGAGCCACATGGGTTCTAGGAACCAAAGCTGGGTCCTCAGGAGGAGCAGCCTGTGCTCCTACGTTCTGAGCCATCTCTTTAGTCTACCAAATGTATTTTTTATCATTTTTATTTTATTTTTTAGTTTTTAAGACAGAGTGTCTGTGTAGCCCTGGCTATCCTATAACTCTCTGTGTAGACCAGGCTGGCCATGAACTCAGAGATCCTCCTGTCTCTGCCTCACAAGTACTGGGATTAAAGGTGTGCACCACCACCACCCAGCCTTTTTTTTTTTATTTTTTTTTTATTTTTTTGTGTTTGAGTATCGTGTCTGTATATGTGTTTTCCTATCATGTGGGGGTCTGGTCCTCTGAAACTGGGGCTAAGGATGTTTGTTGGCCACCATGTGGGTGCTAGGAATCGAACTCAGGTCCTTTGCAAGAGCAGCATGTGCCCTTAGCTGCTAAGCTACCTCTTCAGTGCCAAGATTTATTTTTAAAACTTTATTGTATTTAGTGTGTATGTATGTGATACATGTGTGCCTTGGTTGCATGCGGGACATGTGGGTGGCAATGACAACCTTGTAGACTTTGTTCCTTCCTTCTAGCTTGATGCAGGTTTCCTGGGATCAAACTCAGGCTTCAGGTGTTATCAGGCAGCAAGCATCTTTACCCACTGTGTCAGCTCATCATCCCCTCTGGTCACTTGCAAAACTCAAGTCAGAGATTTAAATACATAACTTCCATGGACTAAAGTAATCCGAATGATGAGTTTTCATATTCCCTCTGCCTTGAGAGTTGGTTGAAGGGACTGGAGAAAAATGGCCACGAAACATGAAAGGCCTAGGGGATGCTTGAGGACCTGAGTCACATTGGATGGGAGGTGCTGAGCCAAGTTTTTACCTTTTTGTAGTTGTTATTGCTAGGGATCAGACCCAGAACCTTCTGTGTGCTGGGCAAGCATTGTGCCGCCAAGCTACATCCCAGTCTGTGCTGAGTTCATATATGAGACAGCTTTGATAATGCAGAACAGTGTTGACAGCTGTGGGCATTCTTGCTTAAGTTGCCAGTTGATGAAAGGATCGTCCATGAAAAACACAGACATGGGGGCTGGACCTGTGGCTTCCTGGGTAGAGCTTGCCTAGCAGGCATGAGGCCCTGAGTTTGATCCTCAGCTCTGTATAGAGCTGGATTTGATGGTGCATACCTGCAATCCCAGCACAGGGGTAGGAGGTAGAGAGGTGGTGGGTGGAGGCAGAAGGAGCTCAAGTTCAGAATCACCTTCACCTGCACAGGGAATTTGAAGACAACCTGGGCTAAGTAAGTCTGTGCCTCACAAACAGAACAAACAAACGAAAAATTGGAGAAGTAGATTAATTTGCAAGAACATCCAGTTGGTTCTGTGATGGCAGATATTTTATGTATAATTTGCATATTTAGCATACTACCCCCATGAAAATCAGACATAATATAGATGAGAAATTTGGTTTTCCTTTTCAAGTTTGATTTTGTTTTTAATTATGTAAGTGTGTCTGTATGTGGGAATGTGCATGTGAATGCCAATGCCCTTACAAGTCAGAAGAGGGTATCAGATCCCCTGGAGCTGGAGTTAATGGGTGGTCATGGGCTGCCTACAGGGATGCTGGGAACGCAACTTGGTCTTAGCCACTGAGCCATCGCTCAGGTTTTTTTATACCCCAAATTCTTTTGTACCACTTTTTAATTTTGTTGTCTTGAGTCAGAGTCTCACTGTAGCCCAAGTGGCCCCAAACTCATTTTTGCCTCTGTCTCCCCAGTGCTGGGATTACAGGCACACATCAGCACACCCAGTTTTACACATTGCTTAGAGATCAAATCCAGGGCTTTGTGTGAGTGCCTGGCAAGCACTCTACCCAAGTTGCAGCTGTACCTGGTCCTTCTGTCTTCCTAAGATCCAGACTTGCCTTCCAGGTCAGCACTGGCTGAGGTACACTCAGTCAGTGGGCTCTGATTCCCAAGAGGCAACCCCCCTTGTTCACCGAGTCCTTCCCCTGCAGGGGTACAAGAAGCAGGCGGCCCTGAAGCTGGGGGACATCCATCACCGCCTGATGGAACAGCAGGAGGACTTTGCTGGCAAAGCAGCTCAGTACCAGAAGGAGGTGAAGCACCTGCATCGGATGCTGCAGGAAAAGCAGGAGGTCCTGGATGAGGCGCTGCAGCAAAAAAGGTAAGTGCGGGAGCATCACACAGGGAGCACCTCCAGAAGAGTGCCTTGGTAGCCTGCTCTGTTATTCCACACCTGTTCCTTTGAGCAGAGTCTCTCCCTGATCCTGGGGCTTGCATTTTCTCTGCTAGCTAGAAGCTAGCCAGCCCCACGATCCCATCTTTGCTATCCTAGGTGTTGGAGTTATGAGTGTGTTTTGGGTTCCTGGCTTCTTACTTGGGGCTGGGATCGAAACTCCAGCCCTCATGATTACACAGCAAGTAATCTTAATCACTGAGCCATCTCTCCAGTGTGCGAGCATGTGTGTGAATGCGTGTGAGTGCATGCATGTGTATGTCTCTCTGTGTGTTCGCGTGTGTCTTTGTGTGTGTCTGTGTGTGAGTGCATGTGTGTATGTGTGTGCATGTGTCTTTGTGTGTGTGTGTCTGTGTGTGTGTCTGTGTGTGTGTGAACTTAGGTTCAGTGGCAGTCAGACGTTCTTGGTGAGTCCCTTTGGTACTTTCTTCCTTTCATAGTTTCTATCTGTTCACTTTCCTGGTTGACGATTCTAGTGTTTTGTCAGTGCTCAGGACTTCAGTGTTTGTTTTGTGCTCAGTTTCTAGTTAATTCTCTCTTCTCAGTGCTCAGGGTTGGGTTTCCCCATCCCTGAGGTTTTACTTCAGCAACATGAGTTTCATTTACAGTTGTTCTGCCTGAGTCTTTGGTAAATCTGTCTTGTCATTTCTTCTTCAAGTAAGTTCTTGGCATTTACAAATTTATTGAATGATAAAAAAAAGAAAAGAAAGAAAAAAGAAAGGACGTGACTGCTCCTGGCTTTGGTGGAGGAGAAAGTTTCTTGTAGATAAAACGGATAGTAGAGCCAGAGGCAGACAACATCTGGGAGAGTCCAGAGTGGTCGTGACCCTGAACCATGTGAGGAGAGGGGAGGGGAGGAGGACCAGGTTCAGCAGCCAAGAGGGTGAAGGTACAAAAAAGGGCAGGTAACCAATGTGGCTGGATTATACAGGGAAGGGCAGCTGGGGAAAGGGAGCTGGAAAAGTTAGGGAAGGGAGCCGGGTATGCCCTGTAACAGGTAGGGATGGAGGGATGCTGGGAGGACCCAGTGGCCAGAGCTGCTCTGATATGTTAAATAAGCACCTGAGCCATCTCAGGATTTGAGACTGAACCTTTATACATACATGTTTTAATTTTCTTAGTATTCAATTCATAATTTTATGGTCTATGTATGATAGTTACATTTAAAAAATATGCATAAGTTCTTCTTTTTTACTTTATTTCCTTTTGGTCGTTGTTTTTAATTGACATACTAATTGGTTCTGTGTGGTCCAGGGAACGATCTCCCACAGCCAGACTCAGTCTGGAACGGATGAGTTTATTAAAATCATCGTAAAGGAGTTAATAGCAGTAGGTAGGTAGGCAGATAGGCGGGCAGACAACCAGACATCATATCAGGTCTTCCACATATGCCGCAAAAACTGAGTGAGGCAGCCAGCCGGAGTCCTGTGCAGGGGGGAATCCCCTCCAGGGAGGCTCCCAAGTCAAAGAGCAAACAGCAACAATAGAGGTGACATCAACATCCAGCATGGACCAGCTGGGGAGGCTGAGGCAGCCAGCTGGAGTTCATGCCCTTTCCCTCCACAGCAGGTCTTCCCCATGGCAAGCACTTATGTGTCTTGGGGTGGATGTGGTCACATCTGTTAGAAATCTTCCAGCTGTTCTCAAGGGCACAGCACTTTCACCGTACGGTACGTTCTTCCTTCCTGGTCACATAGTCAAAGGCCAGCCCAACCCAGACAAGGGCCTTCGGAGGACACCTTGAGACTGCTAGGGATGGTTCTGCAATGGGAGCACTTCTCTGTGAGCTCTCACAGCACTCGGTAGCTCACCAGCGTTGTGTGCGTCACCTAACCGTAGAGATCGGCATGTGGTAACTCACCAGCATAGTGTGCGTCACCTAACTGTACAGATCGGCACGTGGTAACTCACCAGCGTCATGTGTGTCACCTAACTGTACAGATCGGCCTGTGGTAATTTACTAGTGTAGTGAGCATCACCTAACTGTACAGATCAGTGGGTACAGTGTGATACTTGATGCCAGTACACACCATGCTATCAGCTCAGTGTGGTTTACACCTGTCACCTCACCAATTGTGGGAATCTTCCTGGAATAAGCATTCTACACCAGGGAGATGTCAACAAGGACCAGAGCCAGGTCAGCTCCGGAAAGGCCTCCATCCTGGGTGCAGTTTGCATTCCCATTTATATTCTAAAGCCACACAGTGGGGTGGGCAAACAAGATTTTACAGACGCACACAGGGAATTTGGTAGTCAGCAGGTTGTTAAGGGCAACGGCCCATTCTGTTTCTCCAGGTCATAGGTGAAGTCATCTGGACAGCTTTAAGTGAATCACTACATAAACCAATATCTACTAATTGTTTTTGTTCACCTTATTCTCCTTTGCTATGATTCTTTGTGGTGCAGCCTTCAAAATCCTCTCCTCTGGCCCTTGGACCTTAAGCATCCATCACTGGAGATCTTACTGCTTCAGGACTCATGCAGGCTATTGACATTTCTTTGTTAAGGTGTGTGCGTGTGTGTGTGTTTGTCTTTACACACATGAGTGCTGGCACATGTGCACCCGTGTGGAGACCAGAAGTTGACATCAGGACCTTCCACAATCTCTCTCCGCTGTTTTTGAGACACGGTCTCACTGGACCCAGAGCCCTCCAGCTGGCTAGGCTAATGGATCAGCAAGCCCCAAGGGTCCAAACTCAGGTCCTGACTAACTGGGCCAACCCCCCAGCCCCGACTGGTTCGGCTGCTATTTTCAGCCCCTCTCCTCCTTTTCTTTTCCAGAAATATGGAAGGTGAGCTTGAAATGGTTCTGGAGTCCGCTGCCAAGGAGAACAGAAGGATGCGGGGCCTCCTCCAGGCCACCCTGCAGAGGAGAGGCACACAGCATGCCACAGCTCCTCAGGACACTTGCTTGAGCCGCCTCTCCCAGGGAGACCTGCTGATTGGCCATGATTTCAGCTATGGTGACATGCAGCTTCCTGTTACCACCAACCTCCAGAGTCTGGGGGAGTCTGTGGCATAGACTTCCTGTCTGAAGTGTCTGCTTCCTGCAGGCTGGTAGGTGGCTCCTCTCCCCAGGAGGGCCAGTGTGACAAGGAGGCCCATGGAAGCCAATGAGTGTCATAGGCAAGAAAGAAATAAACCCACCCAGGCATCAGATGCTTTCCCATGTTTCTTTTGCGCTCTCTCTCTCTCTCTCTCTCTCTCACCATTAGGTATTGAACCCAGGGGTCTGCACATGTGGAGCAAGCAAGCAAGCTACTGAGCTGCATCCCAGCCCTACTGTTCTGAGGTAGGGTCTGGTCTCCCTGATCAGCCCAGGCTGGCCTTGAATGTTTGATCTTCGTGCCTTTCCCTCCCAAGTGCTGGGATTACAGGAGTGACCTACCACACGCCTCTCCATGTTTTCCCTTAATGACTTGCTACATGTTTAGTGAGATGCGTCCTCTAGTCCCATTCCCCCTGAGGCTGGTGCTGGGACGCCCATTTTCTCAACACTACTAGCTGAGCGGCTGAGAAAGGCTGTGTGGTGCCTTTTGGCTGAGCAGTGAGTGACAGGCACAAGCAGAAAGACTCAGCAGGGTTTAAGCTATGTGACATCTCCGTAGGAGGTGACCTAGCAGATAACTTTGATGTCTTGTCAAAGGGCTTTACACTCTGTCCCAAAATCTGTAGACAGTAAGGCAAGTGTCATGCTGGCCAGGGGCTTCTCAGCTGGAACACTGGAACACGGCTATTGTCCTGACCCAGAAAATGCCTTTCTCCACCCTGTAAGAACTCTCTTCTACCCTATGCTGCTGCTTCATAAGACATTCAAGTGGGGTACATTGTGACCATGGAAGGGGTACAGGTGGTACAGTTCTTAGGTGCTATCCCACTTCCTGCTGAGTCTTACAAGAAACAAGCCATGGGCTGAGCTCACAGCACATAGATGGGCAAACAAAGCAGAGAAAGCAAGGCTGTAGAGGGGCAGACACCCTGCGGGACTGTAGAGACCATGGGCACTTCATGGAGGGGCTGGTGTGTCCTGACTCTACAGGAGGGACAGGGGCTGCTGCAGAAGGAGCAGACACAAGCGTCCAGGATTAGCACCAGGATCCGCAGGGTGCTTTGTGGAGGTGAGCTGGGACTCTGGCAAGGACCTTGTCCATTTCATCCCAGTGTTCTCCAAAACGGCATGCTATGTTTCTGGGTCCTGATGTGCTCCTGTAAGACACAGAAGGCGACCTCGGTTTTCATGTTGACCCACGCAGAAGGGAGTGGGGATCAGAAGTGACAGCTATGCACTTAAAGAAGTGACAAGCCTGCTTCCTGTTTGTGCTGATTTCTCTACCAGTCAGCAAGAGCTGCATGGCTGAAAAATGGGCTTCTCTGGCTGTCATGATTTGGATCTTAAAATGTCTGTCAACGTCTCATGCACCGTGTTCCCTGGAACACAGTGATAGGCATGGCCTGGGCATATCTCAATGGCAGAGCATCCTTTGCATGCACAGGCCCTTGAGCTCAGTTCCCAGCACAGAATTAGAAGAAAAAGTCAGGGCCCTGCTTCTGGCGGTGCCTGGATACGTGGGCTTATGTTCCCAGCACTTTGATGTTGGCTCTCCCCGCTAGTTCTCCCTGTCCCTCACTGATTGAATTAGGATGACTTATTGAGAGTTGGTGACCTTGTGAGCCTTTGCATACTTCCTATACTTCCCAGGGGCCTGTGGCTGAAATTCAGGTACTAAGTGAACACACCATGCCTACATTTCATTCTGCTCTACCTCTCTTGTGCCCTATCCCCGGCAAGTCACAAATTATCTTCAAGTGACAGTGGGAAGGATTTGAGACCCACTGAACTTAATGAATAGAGGCCTGAACTCAGAAGGTGCTTTAGCTGTGTTCAGATGGCCTGCATGCTTCTCCATGGTTTCATGTGCTCAAGGCTTCATGTGTTCAAGTATGGCGTCCTGGAGTGGCTGCACTGGGAAGCAGTGGGGCCTTCAAGGGGTCTTTAAGGCCAGGTAGGCTTATTACACTGGAGGAGACCATAGAACTCCGGCCCCTCACTGGCTTTCTGTGCAGTAGTGTGGCTTGTTGCCCCACACCCCCCGCACTTCTGCTATTGCTCCACTGTGACTCAGCCGTGAGGCCTTCACCAAAGCCAAGCTAGCACCAGCACCATGCCTTTGAGCCTCCTGTCAGAAGCTATCTAGGAGAGCCAGGAAAAGCAGGTGATTTTCTGAATGTGGCCCATTGTTTTGCATGGCTTTGATGGATAAACAAAGCTTTTAGAGAGTTTATCTCAGAAATGATGTTGTATGTCTTTCCTGGTGTTGTTAAACAGCATTACGATCCCTGGGCATTAGCCCACCCTGTTTAGCAGAGTTTCTGAAGGTAAATGAAGCTGAACTCTCTTGTAGTAATGCTATATAGACAAAGAGATGATTTCTTAATTCCTAATGATGATTCTATAGAATTCCTAAGTTTATCCAGGTCATTTAGAGCCCTCTATGTATGAAGGCTGCAGTTAGGGCTCTGAGAACCTTCATGTGTCATGGCCTAATTGCGTTAAGATAACTAGTCTTAATGGAAACACATGCAAACATGTGCTGTAACTTCTTATTCAATTTACGATTTGAATTTATGATTGAACTTGTGAACATTTGAAAAAAGATGCTTAGAAGACCATGTGATCATGTATCCTGAAAAAGCAGAAGAACCAGGAACAATGACAATAAGAGAGCCGAGCAGAGAGCAGACAGAGCAGAGAGGAGAGAAGAGAGAGAGAACAGGTGGGCTTTTTATTAATAGCAGGTTTCTTCTTACTGACAAGGACAGTGATTTTTCTTACTAAAAAGGTAGACGTTTTTTCTTTCTCTATCCAATAAAGGTTGGAGCTAATTTTTCATCCAGAATGAGTGTGTTCTTTCTATGGCCATACTTGCTCAATGAAACCTGCTTGTGGGGGCTTTTGCTCCATCCATCACATATCTATATAAGTATATATACTTACATATATATAAATATAGGTGTATGGATGTACATACGCATGAATACTTGTGCAGTGGATGATATAGGTGGTCAGGTTCACCAAAAAAAAAAAAAAAAAAAAAAAGTGACTGTGTCTCTCTGTGTGTATAAATGTGTATTTTCTTTCTACAAGCATGACTTTCTTTTCCTGGTTCACTAAAAGTTAATTGCTCCAGGCCTCTCCTCTCACCAAGCCTTAGCAGTAAATCCTGTACTGAACTCCCCATTGCTATATAGCATATGCTAATTGCCAGAGAATTATAAAGTAAGAGTTAGGTTTTCTAGCACTTATTCAAGCACAGAGAATTATAAAATAAATAATAAGAGAGAGAAAGAGTTAAGTTTCCCTAGCACTCAATGAAGCACGGAACAGTAATAAAGAGTTAAGTTTCCTAAGAGGCTGGAGATCATCAGTCTTTTGGCCTGTGTTTCCACTCAGTGCCCACTTCAGCCCCTGTTCTAAAACTAGGCAGGTGTAGGGGCTGGGCTGATACTAAAGTCCTGTTCTCCAACTGGTTCTTGATCTGTCAGTAAAGAAGCCGTGGGCCAATTGTTGGACAGATTTACTAGGCGGGACTTCCGGGTCTCTGGAGATAAAAAAGACAGCCACAAGGGTGGAAAGGGGTTCGCCATGTTTTGGAGAGCGAAGAACCAAACAGTCATGTGAGGTCTTGAGAGGAGTAGGGGCCTGTGGCCACTCCTACAGGTCAGGGTCTTTAGAAGGGACTAGATGTAACCTATCAGCTAAAGATTAGGGCAGCTGGGATGTGGAGAGATAATATTGGTAAGGTCAGGCTTTTCCGGGTGGGAGATAGTAGTGCCCACCATTGTGTCAGACAGAAAGTTGAAAATGAGATGAGCGACGCGTGCGTGCGTGCGTGCGTGCGTGCGTGCGTGAGTGAGTGTTATCCGTGGGGTCAAGGGAAGTTGGGTTAGGGTTGGTAGTTCAGCTTGCTCCTGGAGTTTAGATGGGGTAGATAAAGCTAAATGCAACAGGCAGGCTCCCCGCAAGCCTCTAAAATCTCATCAGGTTAGTCTGCAACATATACTTCATTTCAGTAATGCACACAGATCTGGGCCATCTAATGTCCAGCATCTGAAGATCTGTGTCACAAGGGAGAGTTGAGTAAAACACACCTTTCAGAACCATGACAGCAAGCTGGGTGTTGTGATGCATGACTTTAATACCAGCACTTGGCAGGCAGAGGTAAGTGAATCACTGTTGGGTCAAGACTAGCTTGGTCTCCGCAGTTTATTAATCCCACTGGGTGAGAATAAGACCACTACCACAATTTTTAGCTGAATTTGAAGCAAGCTTTATAAATACTGGCCAGGACGATGGACACTGGTCAGGTCCATACCTGGGATCCTGGATAATGGCTGTGAATTATATCAGTCAGGCACTTACATAGGGGAACCTCACAAGGCTACAAACTTCCCGCCTTTGTCCAATTGTATTTCCTGCCTGCATACCTTTTACCTATGCATGATCAAGCACATCCTATGCAGTTGGGGCAGACAACCTTGTTGGGGATTAGTTCTAATGCTTTGGGCTGCATGTTTAAACGCTGAGGTCTTTGTCCCCAATTGGTTTTTGATCAATAAAGATGCCAGCAACCAATGGCTGGGCAAAGGGAGGTGGGACAAGACCCTTAGATTTGCACAGGCTAGACCAAAGGAGAGCAGAGGATCACCATGATTTGGAGGGAGACAGATCAGATTTAGAGCTGCAGAAGGAAAATCATCCAAAATGTAGGTGAAAAGGAATGCAGCCTCCGAAAGGACTGCCAAGAAGCATCTTGGATAGCAAAGACTAGGGAGATGCCTAGAAGGAACAGGGCAGCAAAGATAGATTATAGATTTAGAGGGTGTTGAGTCAGGAGTATAGGAGGGAAATCTATGATAGCCAGGTAGAGGATCAGAACTGCCCAGCCTTTGAGCTCGCTAATGGCATTTCGAAAATAAGCTTGTGTGTGTGTGTGTGTGTGTGTGTCTTTCACTCATTGATCCAAATCCACAAAGCAATGACCCGCCAGGAGCCAAAATGGTGTCACTAAAAACTCCACACTACACAGAAGTGTAAGCATGTTTACAGAAGTGAAAGCATGAGGCTTGTTTCTTACATAAGCAGCTCCCAGCTCTCCATGAAGTGATCTGTCCTTGGGCGAGTAGAGCTTACAGGTTAGTTGAGGCATTTTTGTTTTATAGATCTCTAAGCACAAGAATTTAAAACTTAAAAACATAACTTTAGGCCTCACATGTAAGTTCCAGGGCAGCCAGGGCAACATAGAGAGATCCTATCTCAAACAAAACCAAACCTTAAACCTTAAGGCAGAAGGGAACCTCATGCACCATAGTGGAACATGGTCCTCAGAGGGAAAAAGCCTTCATCTTCATCAGAGCAACAGTGCTTGCTTGTGAGAGGCATCAGTAGTTGAGGTTGCAAGAGGGAGGGTCATGAGACCCCAGCCTCCTCTTTGCCACTTGCAGAACTGTCTAGTTGGCCTGGAAGCTGCTGGGGTATCCAGGCTGGGGCAGGTTAACAGAGGAGGAAATTCACTTATGCAGCTCTGAAGCGACCATCTCCCATGATGGGTGAAGGCCTCCTAGAGTGGCAGTGTTGGGGTCCCTTGTGCAACTCCTCACTCTTGCTGTGAAAGTAAACTTTAAATCCATCGTTTCTTCAGGCTGACCTTTGGTGGTATTAGACTTGAGTTTGCCAATGGGACCATTAAGAGAGGTGGATTGTTTATGTCCCTGTGGTGGTTTGAATATGCTTGGCCCAGAGAGTGGCACTATTAAGAGGTGTGGCCTTGTTGGAGGAAGAGTGTCACTGTGGGGGTGGGCTTTGAGGCCTCCTATGCTCAGGTTCCACCCAGTGCAGAAGACAGGACCTCCTCCTGGATGCCTGAGGAAGAGTCTTTTCTTGGCTGTTTTAGGATTAAAATGTGGACCTCTTAGCTCCTCCAGCACCATGTCTGCCTGCAGGCTGCCTTGCTTCCTGCCATGCTGATAATGGACTGAACCTCTGAACTGTAAGCCAGCCCCAATTAACTGTTGTCCTTTATAAGAGTTGCCTTGGTCATGGGTCTCTTCACAGCGACGGCAACCCTGACTAAGACAGTCTCCTAGGAAAGACATTTTTGAAACACACAGGGAATGTAAGCTGCTGGGATAGGAAGGTGGTAAAATTGTTGGATTAAAAGTTTTGCTGGCAGAAAAGAGAAGAGTAGGACATTTTGTAGAGCACAGCCAGCATGGTGGCACTTGCCTGTCATTCCAGAGATGACGAGCAAGCAGAAGCCAGAGTCCTACGTCAGCCTGGGCTACATCGTGACTCCTTTTCACACCAAGAGTAGCAGAAACGGGGAGCAGAGTCTCATTCAGCAGAAATTTAAGAAATGGTGGGCTTTGTCAATGGGACCATAAAAAGAGGTGGATTGCTTATGTCCCTGCGGTGGGACCTGTCTCAGGCTGACTAGCCCATGGAAGCCAGAAGAAAGACCACCAAGCACATATATTATATATTAGTTGATGATTTTACAGTATATAGTTTTACAGTTACTCAGTAAGTAAAATTTATGAAGTGTCATTTTTACCTCCAATACTGCTGCTCTCTACATGTGTGACTGGTTCACGTCAGCACGTAATGGCACCAACCCTGTCACATAACACCTGCATTGTATCTGTTCAGGGTCTATGTGAGGTGGTTGGCCTATGATGACATCGTGCTGGGATGTATGTGGCACATCTGCATGTGGATATCCACCTGGAGATGGATAGACGAGCCACACGTCAATCCCTAGGACTACCAGAAATATTTGTCTTAGGTGACCCCCGACCCTGTGAAACAGCCATTTGATCCCCAGGTTGAGAACTGCTGCCATAGGAGATTAGCTGCATTAGGGAACTGACCTCCAGGAAGTACAGTGTCAGCATGTACACACACACACACACATCGCCCTAGGTCAGTGCTGAGCCTCTGCTGTCCTCACAGGTCCATGAGGGGCGCCATCACTAGCTCCAGTCCCTCTCCACATTCTGGAACTAAGGATTGGCCCACGGGGCCTTCCACATTCTGGATGAGCATCTTCCACTGAACTACTCTCTAGCCCTTGTATTGTTCTGCGGTTTGAGACAGGGTCTCACCAAGCTGCCCAGACAGGCCTTGGACTCGATCCTCCTGCATCACCCTTCTGAATAGCCTGGAGTTACAAGGCCCGGTTCACATCTTCACACTTCTGATTCATAATCAAATCCATGCAGAGACTGAGTAAGTGTGAAGGGGCTCTCAGGGCTGTCTGACTCCACTCCACCTGTGATCCTGGCTGCTCAGCAGGCAAACGCAAGAGGATTGCATAAGCTCAGAAGTTTGTGGTCCAGCCTGGGCAATGTGTTAAGATCCCTCCCTCCCTCCCTTCCTTCCTTCCTCCCTTCTGTTTCTTTCCCTTTTTTGGGGTTTTTTGTTTGTTTTCGAGACAGGGTTTCTCTTTATATCCCTGGCTATCCTGGGACTCACTCTGTAGACCAGGCTGGCCTCAAAACACAGAGATCCTTCTGCTTCTGCCTCCTGAGTGCTGGGATTAAAGGCTGTGCTGCTGCCCCCCCCCCCCCCCCCGGCAATGTCTCATTTCTTAAAGTGAAAGGAAAAAAATACTTAGACCATTGGCAGCAGGGTTGACCTGAGCGTCATTCTGTTGTCCTTAGCAGACACAGGTAGGCCAGTGCTAGGAAGGGTGGTGCTCAGAATGCTTAAGGACAGGGCCCCTGCTGGCCTCCAGCTTACCCATCCAGGGACCCAGTGCCCAGCAACAACCGGCTGCACAGAGCACTGGTCAGCCAAGAGAGGAGGGGACAAAGTCCTTTTGTTTTTCTCTCTCCTTCCTCCTCCTCTTCTCTTCCTCCTCCTTCCCCCTCCTCTTGTTCTTCACGCCCCCCCCCCCCCCCCCCCCAGGTCCCAGGGCAGTTTTGTTGAAGGTTGAGAGGACAGAAAATTAGGCTAATTCAGAATTCAAAGGACAGAAGCTGTTTTGCCCTCAGGCATGAGGGGCTAAGTTCAGTTCCCCTCCATAAGGAAGCAGAGAGCAGTGGACGGCAGGGTCTCAGTCCTAGCTGGCTTGGCCTCATTCATAAGCTGCAGCTCAGCAAGAGACAGTCCCAAAAAAACAAAACAAACAAAACCAAAGTGGGGTCCCAGGAATGAACTCAGGTTGCCAGGCTTGGTGGCAAGAGGCCTTCCCTGCTGAGCCAAAAGTTGCCCTCTGACCTCTACACATGTGCAGAGCACACACCCACACAATACCCTCAAGGTTGAGGTTGACCTCTGGCCTCACACTCAATGGCCCGAGAGTTCAAGTTTATACACAAAAGGAAAAGGGAAAGCAGGCAGGCTGGGAGGTATAAAGTGCTAAGATTCACTGCCCTGGGGGAGGGCGGGACAATGGGGGAGGGTATCGTGGTAAGTAAGCAGACAGATGTGGGTGGCCAGAGAGGGGCACAGAAACACAAGAGAGTTCGACTGTCAAACTCTGAGAGCCAAGGGCAGGCTAGCAGGCCAGAGTTCCGAAAACCACATTAAGGGAGGAGCTTGGGCATTTAAATTCCCAGCTTTTAAAACTAAAACTAAATGCAAACAAAACAACACCACTTCTCAGTCAGTGCCCTGGCTCTGGAACAATTAGCATCCCGTGTCCTCCCAAAGGCCATAAAAGAGGACTCTGAAAAATATGTTCCCCCACCCCCAACCCCACAATTCCTGCCCTGATCTTCTGTCCCTTCCCACTCTTGAGGATGTTGTTAGATCTTACCCCAGGGGAGTTCGTGCTGTTACATTTATAAATGAGGCGCTTTGGGGCTGGAGAGAGAGGAGGTCAGCTCCAGCTTCAGCTCCAATGCTGGTGTGAGAAAAGTGGGTGACTGAGGCCTGTGGGAACAGTAGCCAAGACCCGTGAAATGAGCTCAGCCAGGGAACCTCGGGCTCCTCCCACTCAGATCGGACCTACAGGGCTGGATTTTATCTATGGAGCCTCCTGTTGCTGGTTCTCTCTGGGCTACAGTTTCCCTATCGGGGAAGTGAAGATCAAAGGACGACTCTTTATGTTCCTTTCCCCCCTAAGGTCCAGCAATCAAGTCCTGGGTTCCTTGAACAGCATGTGATTGGAACCTGAGGGCACTTGGCCAGAGTCCTGGTGGAATGGAGCACCCTGTTTGAGCTTTCCCTCTGATGGGAAGGCCTCACCCAATCTCCTGCCTGCTCCTCCTGGGGCACCAGAACTCCCTGAAGGAAATTCCTGAGAGGTAGGAAAACAACTGGGAAAGGGAGTTGCAGACTCAGCACTTTCCACTGGGGGATCAGTCTTCAGAGTCACCCCAGTGAGATAATAAAAGGCTGACTCCAGAGTTTATTGCTTCGACTTCCCAGTTCTATGAGAGGTCTCCGTTCTTGCTCTCTGAAGAGATTTCTCCTCACAAGAAGTAGCAGATCTGGAGGAATCCTTTTTTTACAAGTAAAAATGATCTAGGCACAGATAAACAAAACCAAAATGTTCCTGGGGGAAGCTGGACTTGTGTCTGATCCTCCTATTTGGTGTCTGGCGGTGTTTATCTGGGCTTTGTTGCTTAGAAGAAAAAAAGGGGGGAGGTGGGTGTTTAATAATTACCTCTGTTGACCTCTGTACCTTCTGGCTTCCTCCACGCCTAGGCACAAGACATGGTCCTTCCTGGGGCTTGACTCTACAGTTGCGGGCAGTGTGATGGTCAGCTGAGTGAGCATCATCTGCAAAGGTAAGGCCTGCTTCTGTCCAGCCGGGGGCCTAGACAGAGAAGGGGTTTAGACGAAGGGTACCACCGTCACCTCTCTGTATGATGTACGTTGAGCTGGCTTACTCCAGCAAAATCATCCCTGCTTTAGTACGTTTCAGTACGTTTCAATTCTTGGCTTATTTTATCTTCTTTCTTTCTTTCTTTTAAAGACAGAGTCTTTCTATGTATCCTAGGTTGGCTTGACTTGCTGGGTAGCCCAGGCTGGACTTGAACTTACTATTTTCCTACCTCAGCTACCCCGGTGCTGGGAGTACAGGTATGCATTAATACATATGTAATAATGTCTTTATAGTTTTGAAAAATAGTGACATTGGGTGATGGAAGTAGAGCATATTTTAAATGTACTGAGGGCAAGAAGGAGGATACCAGATAACTCTGGAAGAACAATGGGAAGCTCTGTGGCTTGAACAGCATTCGTGTCTGGCTTTCATCCCGGAGTGGAGCAGAGAGTATTCTTGGGGGATCGAGGACTGTGCTCTGCTCAGAGGGGGCAGCTCCTTGCTTTTGGTCAACCACCTAGATGCCCAAGGCTGAGAGAGACTTTGATGAGCCCTACCCCCCCATCCTCCCCCCTTGCATATGTTTGCACCAGCTGACTCAAGAGACTCCCCTTTTAGCCCCTGGAGCTAGCAGTGAGCAGCAATGAAGGAGTCAAGCCTGAGAAGACGGAGAGAGGATGAGAACTCCATCCACGGTACTGAACCCAAGACCACAAGTCTCCAGAAAGAGGTGAGGGGTTGGCAGGGCTGGGGTTGGCCAGCCAGTGTTGAGCAGTGCTGGTCCCACTGGTCCTTAGAAGCACAGGATTGTTTGCTTGTTTGTTTACTGAACCAAGGTCTTGCTATGTAGCTCTGCCTGTCCTGGAACTAAAGAGTCTTCTGCCACAGCATCCTAAGAATTGGGATGACAGGCAAGCAGTACATGCCAGCACCATGCCTGGTGATGTTTTGTTGTTGCTGCTGTTTTTATAGTCTGTGTGTCAAGTCTTCCTGGAGCTGTAACTACAACAGCTGTGAGCCACCATATGGGGCTGGGGAATAGAACTTGGGTCCTCAGAGCAGTCCTCACTCTTAACTGCTGTGTTGGCCCTCCACACCCTGGCTGACTTTCGTACATTTAAAAGTGAACAGTTATCTGGACTTGTCTCTTGTACAACCACCAGTGAACTTAGTATAAACTCTTTTAAAGTATATATATACACACACACACACACACACACACACACACACTGAAAGGCCATGCATGTGTTTCTCTGTGTCAGCAAGGCATCTAACCTTACAAGGAGCCTGTAAACCAATGGTCTTTTCAAAAAGGATCAGAGAGGCCTCTGATGGCTGGTTCCCCTAGGCCTCCAGTCTCTTACCACAGCTGGCCCCCATCTGCCCCAGCAGTGGTGCTGGGAATGGTTGAGCTTCCAGCAACTGTGCTGCTGTGTACCAGAGAGCCCAAGCTATCGGGGAGGGGTTGACAGGTGGGACCATCTGAATGCACAGAGGTGCTGGGGGGAAGGCTGTGAGTTCCAGGGTAAGAGTGGAGGTGGATTGGAGCTGGGCACGCCACTCAGCAACTGTCCCAGTATGTAGGCAGAGCAGGAGCCAAACAAGAGGGGCCAGGAAGCCTTTTAGGCTCATGAACGAGGAACCAGTGCTCCAGAGCAGCTCAGCATAGGTTTTGAACTCCAGATGGCTTCAGGGGCAACACTGGGAGACTAAGGTATGGGTGGGACCATTGGGTCCCACTGCCTAGCAGGTAGAGGGTCTGGAGAGGGATAACATGAAGCTATGTGGCCTGGTGGGGGGTACTATATCTCTACCAAGGGTCAGCATGGAGTCTTTGTCCCTAGGAGCCAGGCTCTGGACAGTGACATTGTCCTCCCTGCCAGTTGGAGTCCTGATCCCAGTAGTGTCTTCTTGGGACCCCGTGACCCTGCAGCCACCCAGCATAGCAAGAAAACCCCAGGTGTCTACACTCAGGCAGCCAGATGCTGAATGGATGCTGATGTCCAATTTGGAAGCTACCAGTCTCTCTGCTGGGGGAAGGCTCTGGAGGTCTCCGGTGGCACTGAGACAAACCCACACCCTGGGAGGGGCTGAGGAAGGACAGGAAGCCCAGGCAGCCTTACTCAGTCTGAAGCTGGATGGAAGCTGGTCTTGCTCCTCGTTCTCCATTTGTGTTTGCAGAGCCCTGGGCAGCCTCCGAGGGCCAGTGGTATTCGGTAGAAACCTGTGGTAGCCTTTTTCTTTATTTTTTAATTTTACTTAGTTTTTTGACTGACTAATTGGTACTAAGTTTATGCAAAATAAAATGTGCAGATTCCTCCCCCCTTTTCTTTTTGAGACAGGATCTCATGTAGGAAAACCTTCAGACTCACCACATAGCCGAGGATGACCTCAAACTCCTGATCTTCCTGCCTCTACCTCCCAAGTGCTGGAATTTCAGGCCTGTGCCATCAGACTGCCTTCCTAATTTTTTTTTCCTTGAAAGCTCAGGCTTCTGAAGTGTCACCATAGGAAATGTTGTCATTGTTACCAGTATTCTGCTCCTGGGAAGTCCCTGCTGTTCACTTGGTCAGGACTCTGAGTCTTTGAGTCTTGTCTCTTGATGGTGGGGAACACTTTCCTTCCTCTTCCTCCTCCTCCTCCTCCTCCTCCTCTTCTTCCTGTTCTTCATCCCCCCCCCCCCCCCCCCCCCCCCCTTCTCCCCCTTTTCCTCCCCCCCCCCCCCCCCATTTCACTATGTAGCCCAGGTATGCCTCGAAGTCAAGCCTCAGCTTCCCCAGTGCTGGGAATACTGGTCATCACACCCATTGAAGAAGTCTGTTCTGTTCTCACCAACTGAGAACATTTGGAACTAAGAACTGAGGCATTTTTCACAGGTTCTTCTTTCTGGAAGCCTGTTAACTGGATCCGTGTTTACACGGAAGACAGGAATCAAGCTATGCTTTGCCTTTCTGGCTGTCTGCCTCAATTTTCACCCCAGTGAAATGGGTGTGATAGGGTATAGCCAGAACAAGGGGCAGTCCTGATGCTTCAGTGTAAGGAAAGTGGCCTGGTGCTCCCATGGTAGCAGCACAGGGTGGACATGCCTGGGGCACAAGTCAGTTTGGGTTCTTCTAGCCACGCTTGGGTTGGGGGGAGTCACCTCTGGCCCTGTGAACTCCTGGCCCGTAGAATTAGTTCTATTCTTGCACATGCAGGTGGGTCTTCTCAGCGGCATCTGTATCATTGTGGGTACCATCATCGGCTCTGGGATCTTCATCTCCCCCAAGTCTGTGCTGGCCAACACACAATCTGTGGGGCCCTGTCTCATCATATGGGCAGCCTGTGGAATCCTGGCTACACTGGGTAATAGAGGCAACTCCCTGGTGACTTCTCCATCAAGTGTGGAGACAAGCCACACAAGCACTGGGCTCATTTGGTAGCCCCGGGCTAGTCTCAAAGTGTGGTATGCGTGTTTCAGGGTGCAGCTGTGGTTCCGAGTCCTCTGCTTCCTCCTTCTCAGGGTGTTTAGACAGTGCTGCACACTAGGCTGGCAGGATGAAGCAGAGCCCGGGACGGGTAGGGTTCTGCAGGATCCTGATCTGGACTGGGAGTGTGTGTGTGTGTGTGTGTGTGTGTGTGTGTGTGTGTTCTCCTAGGATCTTGGTGTTACAGCTCTTTTAGATCTTTGGAGAGTAGGAAGCAGTTCTTCTTAGGGTGAAGTTTCATTGGCTAGACTTTAAAGTACCAGGAATGCCTCCTTTGCATGGAGAGGCGGTCCAGGAATCCCAGGTACTTCCTGGGGTAGGGATTGAATTTGTAGGTCTGCCAAGGACTATTCGACCTTCCCCAGGTAGAGGGTATGGGGGGGTAGGGCTCCCCAGAAAAGGTCTTTACACCACCATGCCATGCTGTGTAGTAAATAAGGGGGAATCTGACTGCAGTTAAAGGTCCAGCAGCCAGAACTGGGCTGGCTGTTCAGAATGTGAGTCCCTAAAGGAGGCAGGCTCTGGAGAATAGGACCGAACCTAAGGAGGGGCTCCCTTCTGTGTTCCAGGTGCCCTGTGCTTTGCAGAGCTTGGCACAATGATCACCAAGTCAGGGGGTGAGTACCCCTACCTGATGGAGGCCTTTGGCCCCATCCCTGCCTACCTCTTCTCCTGGACCAGCCTGATCGTCATGAAGCCCTCGTCCTTCGCCATCATCTGCCTCAGCTTTTCAGAGTACGTGTGCGCGGCCTTTTACTCAGGCTGCAAGCCTCCTGCCGTGGTAGTGAAACTCCTGGCTGCCGCTGCCATCTGTGAGTACCAGCCAGCCGGGTTGGAGGGGGCATGGGGTGTATGGGAGGGAAAGGCACGGGCAGCCAGAACTGTTGATGTCTTGGGACTCTAGGCTTGGCTCTTCCTTCCCCAGCACAGCAGGCCTGCAGGGTCTGGTGAAGCAGGCCCCCGTTGGCTATCCCAGAAGTTGTTGGGCAACCCCCAGGCTTATGGGAGCTGCAGGAAGAGGGCTATCCGGGGCTTTCCTTGTTCAGGACCTGGCTGGTTCTCCTTCACAGTCAGAGATTGGGCTTGATGTCAAGGGTCAACATTGGTGTGTCTTCAGTTGTTAAAGCTAGTTTATTTGATTTGACTCCCTTCATTGTGTGTGTGGTGGTGGTGGTGGGGGGTGGAACAGAAAAGAAGGGATTTCCAGGACCTTGGGAAAAACCATGAACACAGAATGTTACCTGACTTGGGCCTTCCAGTGCTTATCACTACAGTGAATGCGCTGAGTGTGCGGCTTGGCAGCTATGTCCAGAATGTCTTCACGGCAGCCAAGCTGGTGATCGTGGCCATCATCATCATCAGTGGACTGGTCTTCCTGGCCCAAGGTGAGGTGCAGCAGGATGGAGGATGGGAGAGCAGGCTCTACCCAGCATGTGACTTCTTGTCTTCTGGAGTAGTCTTGCCCACTAGCATGTAGGTTTTATGGTTTATATATTTGCGCTGGCTTCTTGGCATTGATGGATTGATTGATTGACTGATTGATGATACGGGAACTTACCATAAAGCCCAGGCTTGTCTTTAACTTATGATGTTCCTGCCTCAGTATCCTGAGTGCTGGGATGACAGACATGTACTATCACATGTAGTTTTGGTTTCTTTAATAAACGGGTCACAAGTCATACCCTTCTTTCTGGTAGAGAGGGGAATGAAGTCAATGTCTGGCTAGCTGATGTTTAATTTCCTCTGGCTTAATTTAAGGAAATGTAAAGAACTTTCAGAATTCCTTTGAGGGTACACAGAACTCTGTGGGCGCCATCAGCCTGGCATTTTACAATGGACTCTGGGCCTACGATGGGTGGTAAGTGCTCCTGAAACATTCCAAGTCCTTGAGTGGGGTCTTTCTGATGCTTTCATTTCAGCTGCTATAGAGAGCAAAGATGTCCTCTTTCAGGGTACAGTAGCACCTTTACCTCTGCCTTCACAGTTCTTTTACATGGAGTGCTCAAACCCTGACCTTCCCACATCCCTGTAATACCATGGATGAGATCGTGGGGTCAAGACCCTTAACCCTTTCCTAGCCTGGAACTGGCACCAACCCCTGACAGTGCCCAGTGAGGGTGTAGCTGGTGAAGCTTTGTGTAGAATCTTTACCTGGAGAATACCATCTGAGCTAAACAGTGGCAGCACAGGCTGACAAGACCAAGGATGATCAGTGGTACTGCCACAGCATCCCGGGAGACATTAGATGGACTGTGCTGTGTCCCTCAAGGCAGGAGCATGACTGTGGCGGTACTGGCCGCTGGCACAGGTGTCCCTCAAGGCAGGAGCATGACTGTGGCGGTACTGGCCGCTGGCACAGGGCTCACCCTCCTCAGAACCACTTTCCAGGTTTCCAAGTACCCTGAATATTCTTGCAAATTCACGATCTCCAGAGAGAGCAAAGACAGCTAGAAGACTGTCACCACCAGGACCTGGGGAGCAGAAGTTACCCTGTACTGCTATGGAAAGTTCTTCTTAGCTTTTTTTTTTCCCCTTCAGCACTCAGCACTCTTGATTTATTTTATTTTGCTCTATTTTTAATGTTGAGGATGGACCCTATGGCTTGTATATGTTTGGAAAGCGTTGTATATTGTATATAGGCTTTGTATATTGCTGAACCCCACCTCCAGCCCCTCACTGGGGACTGGGGGGTTCTAGGCAGGGGCTCTACCACTGAGCCACGCCCCTCACTGGGGGATTCTAGGTAGGGGCTCTACCACTGAGTCACACCCCCACACCCTCACTGGGGGATTCTAGGTAGGGGCTCTACTGCTGAGCCACACCCCCAGCCCCTCACTGGGGGATTCTAAGTAGACATTCTGATGCTGAGCCACACCCCTAGCTCCTCATTGGGGGACTCTGGGTAGACTCTGATGCTGAGCCACACCCCCAACCCCTCACTGGGCGACTCTGGGTAGACTCTGATGCTGAGCCATGTCTTTCTGTCCTCCAGAAGAAATCTTAAATGAGCCAACACTTATCACTGCTCTACAAACTTAGCTAAGAGAGTCATGTAGCACATCATAAGTCGTCCTTGTTACTTTTCTTTGTCTAGGAACCAACTCAACTACATCACTGAAGAGCTTAGAAACCCTTACAGGTAAGAGCATTGCATGGGGCAGGAGCTGATGCTTTCACAGCGTGTTTCTCCTCTGTGGGCAGAAAGCAGAGCTGCTGCCTCTTTCCACTGTTCTGTCCTTCCACGAGCCTCTTCTACTGAGTCGATTCCTGCTCCCCACACCTGTGGGTGTGGAACCCAGGGCCTTGAGCATTATGGGCAAGTGCTCTACCACTGAGCTATGCCCTGTCCTGAATGAACAACTCCCTGTGCGCTCATTACCCCATTAGTCTGTCTCTGTTGGACAGTGCATGGTTGGTGATCAAAAGGAAGAACTTGACTTTCTCCCTTTCTGCTCTATTTTGCTTTGAGCCATCCAATTCTCCTGCCCTGGAGCATCCTCTGAAAATGTCTCTTGTCTCTGTTGGGGCTCCTATGGAGTAGAAGCAGGGCAGAGAAGAAGGAAGAAGCAGACCAGATGAAATCTCAATAGTACCAGTTTCACATGATGCTCGGGTGTGACTCTGGGTTCTTGTGTCTTTGTCCCTCTCAGAAACCTGCCCATGGCCATTGTCATTGGGATTCCACTGGTGACAGTATGCTACATCCTCATGAATATTGCCTACTTCACGGTGATGACCCCAACGGAGCTCTTGCAGTCCCAGGCTGTGGCTGTGGTAAGTGGCTGGCACAGTGACCTTTGGGAGGAGGGAGACTCAGAGCCCACGGACTGGGCACACACCTAGGCTGGAGGCAAAGGCAGTGGGTAAGACTGTCAACATGCAGCAGACTGTGGCTCCTGGGTCCTCAGCCTCCCTCCCAGCTGCATGTAGCAATGGCTGAAGGACTCTGGGCTGGTCCTCAGAGGAAGGAGGGAGAAAGGAGCAATGAGTGAGAGGAGGTGATGTAAGTAATGGGTTGTGGGACCTAAGCTGAGTAAGCGTACCAGGCCACCTAGGATGTAAAAGGCCCATAAACCCTGAGACTGGCAGTTAAAACAAGGTCATGCCCTGTGAGATGATGAAGTAAGCAAGGTAGGGCTAGGAAGTAAGGTAATTAATGTGAAGCAGGGCCAGGAAGTGAGGTAAATTTAGATGAGGTAGGGCCAGGAAGTGAGGTAATTAAGATAAGGTGGGGCCAGGAGTGAGGTAATTAAGGTGACCTAGGGCCAAGAAATAAGAGAAGTATGTCCAAGGAGGTGAGGTGGAAACTGAGGTGAGAAGTAGGACCAGCAAGTGAGGGTCAGGACAATGACGTGACTGGCAGAGATGCCAGGGTGGTGGGCAAGGGTCCTGTCACCAGCAGACTGGGCTGCTCTGAAGGCTTCTCCCTTTTCTCCAGTAGAGGGCCCCAGAGGCTGTGCACAGTGAAATGACATGGGGTAGTGGTGCCCAGTGAAATCCCTCAGGATGGTACTCTGCTGTTTTGCAGACCTTCGGAGACCGAGTTCTCTATCCAGCATCTTGGGTAGTCCCACTTTTTGTGGCATTTTCAACCATTGGTGCTGCTAACGGGACCTGTTTTACAGCGGGCAGGTAGGGTACCCCTCCTTGTCACTCTCTCACGGAACAAGGAAGTCAATGAGGAACCCCCTATATCCTTAAGGCTCTCTGCTAGGTTAAATCCCACATCAGGGCTGAACCCAGAGCACGCTGGGTGTCTAGACAAGGAATGTGGGTTGATCCTCAAGTAGCCAGGAAGGTGTGGACAGCCTTGCTAGATGGAATTGGGTGTGACGTGTGCACTTCAGTGGTCCTGGCCTCTAAACGAGGGAAGGGACTTTGCCACTTTAGGACAAGGCAGAGGGAAAGGTCACTTAAGTGAACAAGGCTTGGCCACTTGGCACTTTCTATGTTGCATTTTTCTCCCAAGATGATCCTTCCTGAACATTGTTATGTTAATATCTGGATGGACTTGACCAGGAATTGACAAGCCTTCCTGTAAATGGATAGATGTCAATGGCTGTAGGCTTGCAGGCTATTATCAGTCTGTCACAGCTCAATTCTGTGGAGCCCTGGACAACTGTGGGGCTAGTCACATGAGCAGGTCTAGTTTGCCGCTCTCTAGATTCTGCTGGCTGTGCTGTTTCTCTTTACAAGGCACATGCTTTAAATAACCCCTGGTGATGGGCCAAGCATGAGTTGTTTCTATTAACACTGCTGTGGGGAACATTCTGGAACATGTCTTTGCCCAGGGTAGTACTCTAAATGGATAGACTTCCAAGTGGTGCTGCCTAACATCACATGTTAAAAGTGAATCCATACTATAAAATAATTCTGCTAAAGCTATAGTGAAGTGTATAAAGGGGCTAGCTCCCAACTTTCTCCGAGTCCTGTGTTCCATCCCTAAGAAGGAAGGAAAAGCAGGAAGAGAGATAGAGATGAAAGAAAAACACTTTCGGCTAGTCTAGGGTCTTGATATTTATGTATAAATTATGTTTTCTAATTAGCAATTGTCTTAGTCAGGGTTTCCTTTCCTGCACACACATCATGACCAAGATGCAAGTTGGGGAGGAAAGGGTTTATTCAACTTACTCTTCCCACATTGCTGGTCATCACCAAAGGAAGTCAGGACTGGAGCTCAAGCAGGTCAGGAAGCAGGAGCTGATGCAGAGGCCATGGAGCGATGTTACTTACTGGCTTGCTTACTTGCTTCTCTTGGCTTGCTCAGCTTGCTCTCTTATAGAATCCTAGACTACCAGCTCAGGGATGGCACCACCCACAAGGGGCCCTCCCCCCTTGATCACTAATTGAGAAAATGCCTTACACCTGGACTCATGGAGGCTTTTTTTTTTTTTTCTCACCTGAAACTCCTTTCTCTCTGATAACTCCAGCTTGTGTCAAGTTGACACACAAAACTAGCCAGTACAGCAACTAATCGCATGTGTTTCTGAGCTACACTGATGTTTCGATGCCTGGATGTACTGTAGAATGAGCAAGTTAACCTATCCACCACCTCCCATGCTTACTGGTTCTTTCTGGTGAGAACATTTCACCCCAACTCTTAGCAGTTTTGAAATATGCATCAATAAAGCAGCAGTAGACATATATGTAAACGTATCTCTCTGCAGTAGAATCCAAGAGTCCTTCAGAAGTGTATCTACCCAGGAGTGTTAGAGCCGGGCTATATGAAAGATCTGGCTGGAGTTTTCTGAAGAGGCTCATACAGATTTCCAGTGACGGTACCAGTTTACAATCCCACTGATAGTGAATAAGGGCTCCTCTTTCCTCACATCTTTGCCATTGTTGTTGAAATTTGTTTTCCTGTGGTCATCTTGACTGGAATAATGGAATCTCAAAATAGTTTGCAGTTGCACTCTGCTGTGGCTAAGGAGGCTGAACACTTTTTTCTCCATATAAAACTTAAAATTGTTTTGATGACACTTACTTGTGTATGCGCACGTGTGTATCTGTGTGGGCATGCAAGTACTGTGGCACACACGGAGAGGTCAGTACAAGTTTCTGGAGCCACTTCTCTCCTTTCACAATGTGAGCGAGCCCCAGAGTCAAACACTACCGCTAGGCTTGACATCCAGAATTTTCATTTGATGAACCATCTTTCTACCTAACCAAGTGTGCTGAACACGTTGTTTGTCTGGAGACAGGGTTTCTCTGGTGGCTCTGGCTGTCTTGGAACTTGCTCTGAAGACCAGGCTGGCCTCAAACTCACAGAGATCCGCCTGCCTCCGCCTCCCAAGTGCTGGGTTTAAAGGTGTGCACCACAACTGCCCAGCTTGTTAAACAATATTTAAAGTGCTTATTAGCTGTTTGTATTTCTTCTGAGAATTCTTTATTCAATATCCCTTTTAAAAAATTGTTTCCTAGCTAATTTTTAAGTGATCTGTGTATTCTAGATATTAACCCACTGTTGGGTGTGTGGCTGGCCAAGATTTTGTCTCATTTTGTGGTGTTCCTCTTCACTCTATTAACTGTTTTCCTTTGCTGTGCAGAAGGCTTTGAATTTCACCATTTGTCGATTTTCATTTTCTTTCTTGACTGGAGTATTTTTCAGAGAGTCTGTACTTATATCTGTTTCTTGAAGCGTTTCCCTTAATGTTTTAAAAGTTTCACATCATTCATATATATATATATATATATATATATATATATATATATATATATATATAATTTTCATTTATTTATCTGGCATATATATCCACCTGCCAGAAGAGGGCATCAGATTCCCCTATAGATGGTTGTGAGCCACTGTGTGGTTGCTGGGAATTGAACTCAGGACCTCTGGAAGAACAGCCAGTGTTCTTAACCACTGAGCCATCTCTCCAGCCCCCATCATGTCTTATATTAAGGTCTTTGATCCATTAGGGGTTGAAACAGCTCTTCCCCACCCCCTGCCAACCCCCAGTACTGGAGTTACAGGCATTTGCCATCATGCCTGGCTTTCTTCCCCTCAACTTGTGTTAAATTTGTTTTTTGACAATTTCATACATGCACATACTGCCTTCTTGTTATCGTTACTGCTCACACTCTTTGAACCCCGCCCAAACCCCTTCTAGTTCCCCTTCCCAATTCATGTGTTTTAGCCAGGGCCATTTGTAAGGCTGTGTTTGAAGCCAGCATTGGGAGCCTGGTTGAGTAAAAACATAACTGAAAATGATGTCTTCCTCTCCCACAGAATCCATCAGTTGTCAATAGTTCAGGAAGGGGTAAGGTCCCCAGTCCCTTCCCAACCTGGGATAAACTGTTGGCAGATCCAGTCTTATGCAGGCCCACAGTAGGCAGCTGCAGCTGCACTGAGACCATGTTTGAAACAATTGCTTGTATCATACTCAGAAGAAATACAGCCCTTCTTCCTTTCATCCAGATTTTATCTTTCTTCTTTTGGTTTTTCCAGGTAGGGTTTCTCTGTGTAGCTCTGGCTGTCCTGGAACTCGCTCTGTAGATCAGGATGGCCTCAGAGATCTGCCCCCCAAGTGCTGGGATTAAAGGTGTACATCACCCCTGCCTGAGCAGATTTTATATTCTTTCCAGTCCCCTCTTGCAGTGTTTCCTGAACCTTCAAGGGGTTGGTATAACTATCTTTAAAAAAAAAAAAAAGCTGAGTCTGTCTCATTCTGAGCATCTTGAGCAGCCTGCATCTGTTTTCACCTCCATCCAATGCAAAGAGAAGCATCTCTGTTTAAGGCTGAGAGTGTCATCGTGTGTCAGGAATAGATCCCTTTCTGTGGAATTTGTCTCTCATCCAATAAGAGTGACATACAGCTATCCCACCATCACACCTTTGGTGCCTGTTTTAATATGGATGCTGGGGACCAACTCAAGCTCTCATACATAACAGCAATCATTTTACCATTTCAGTCACCTCCCTAGCCATGGAGTTCTTTTTTTATAGATTGAGAGTCAAAAATCTAGTTTTATTCTTCTATTTTTCCTAGTTTTTTTTTTTTTTTAGGGGACTGTATTTTCTACGGTGAATGTTCTTAGCATCTCTAAACAAAAGAAAAACCCGTGTGTGTATATCACATGCATGCAGGATCCCATAGAGATCAGGTGTTAGATCCCTTGAAACTGGAGCTGTAGATGGTTGTGAGCCAACATGTAGGGTGCTGAGAACTGAACCCAGATCCTCTGTAAGTGCTCTCAACTACTAAGTCATCTCACTACTCTCTCTCTGGTTTCTCTGTTCTCTTATTCTGCTTCCTTATACAGGGTTTCTCTGTGTAGCCTTGACTGTCCTAGAACTCTGTAGACCAGGCTGGCCTGGCACTCATCCATCCATCTCTCTGCCTCCCAAGTGTTGAGATTAAATGTGTGTACCACATGCCCAGACCTGATTTCTTAATGTAGGCATTTAGAGCCATCTGCTTCCCTTACAGAGAATCTTCATTGTATCATGAAGACTATGGTATGTTGCTCTTTCATTTGATATTAGGAATGTTTACACTTTTCATTTCTTCTATGACTTCTATCATTCAATCATGCATTGCTTAATATCCATGTATTTGTGTTTTTCATAGTTTTGTCTTGCTGCTGTGGTCAACAGAATACAAGGAATAATCTCAACTTTCCTATATTTATTAGGACTTGTTTTATGTCCTAATATGTAGTCTACTTTAAATAAAGCTCCATGAGTCATTGAGAAGAATGTGGTCTGCAACATTTAATAGAATGTTCTATAGATAACAAGTCCCTTTGTTAATTTGATTCCAATATTTTTCTGTATTTTTGCTAGGACAACTTTTAAATTGGTGAAAGTGTATATTGAAGTTAGAAAATGTTCCATTGTTGGTTTTTTTCCATTATTGTTTTTCAGTAAGCTTATCCACCACACAACAGTGTGCTGCTCCATCCCCATGCATTTGTGTATGTTCTATGTTTTCTTCCTTCTGTTGACTTATGAGCTTCCTTAGTCAGTGTCAAGTGACCTTTTTTATGAGAACAGCAATAACTGCTTATTTCCCATACTTTTCCTGCCTTTTATAAGGTGAGATGCATTTCCTGGAGCCAACAGAGAGATGATTCCTACTTTTTTTAAAAAAATTTTATTGAGACAGGGTTTTCCTACATTGCCCTGGCCATCCTGGCACTGACTATACATACCAGGTTGGGCTTGAACTCATAACATCTGCCTCTGCCTGAGTTAGAGGTATGTGCTGTAATACCCTGCATGAGTCCTCCTTTTTGATTCAGTCTGCTAGCTTGTGTCTTTTGATTAGGGATTGAGACCATATATGATCAGTCATTGGAATGTGTGCCTGCCAGTTTCCTGGTTTTGTAGTGTTTGATGGTTTCCAGTCTTCTGATTATTCTAGCGCGGATGTCCTTTTCTGTAGCCTCATGGGTGCAGTCATCTCTCCCTTCAGTCTGAAAGATTCCTTCAAGTATCTTTCATAGAGTTGGCTCAGCGGTCATGAGTCCCTTTAGCCTGTTGTAGGAAGCTTTCTGTTTCCGATTATGATAGTACCTTTGCTGGGTGCAGTAATGTAAGATGACAATCATCTTCCAGGACTTGAAAGGCCTCATTCCAAGCCCTCTTCGCTTTATTAAAAAAAAAAATTACATTTGTTTGCATTTTGTACAGGTGCACACATGCCGTGTGGGGGGGGGGTTGGTCAGAGGGGGTGGTCAGAGGATAACATCTGGAAGTTAATTCTCTCCATCATATAGGTTCCAGGGCACATTGATTGACAGGCTTAGCAGGGCCTCTTCCCACTGAGCAGTCTCAGTAGCTCCTCCTCTTGCTGAGTAATCTGTTGATACTTCGCTGGGTCCACAGTTACACAGGAGCTGGTGTTTCTCTCCTGCCTCTTTTAATACACATTTTATTGAATATAGACAATACATTTAGTGATTTCATCCTGAGGCATTCTTTCTGTCCTTGATACATCTTGTAACCATTCAGTCTTTCTAACTAAAGGACATAAACTATGATTCCCTCCAAGGTGTTTTTTTGTTTAAGTTTTTGAACATATTTTGTCACGTTTATTCAAAAGCACTGCATTTTTTCATGCTATTATGATATATAATCTTTAAATGTCATTTTCCAATAGTTTTTTGGTAGTGTATATAGATATGAATATTCTGAGACACTAATCTAGCTGGACTACTAGTCTAGTTAGCTGTCTGGTCTAGCTAGCTACCTAGCTAGCCTGGAACTCATTATGTAGACCAGGCTAGTCTCAAACTCATAGAGCTCGGCCTGCCTCTGCCTCCCCAGTGCTAGGATTAAAGGTGTGTTTCAGCACACCTAGATTACATATGCAGTTTTGACATCTGTGCTGCTACAAGTTTCCTTTTGCTCTTGTAATTTTACCTCTTGTAAATATAAAGTCGTAAGTATCATCTATAACTCAGTTCTAAAATATATCTAAGAGTTTTATTTCTATGAGTGCAAGCTTTATTATTAATGTACCTTTGATAAGACATAAATCGCAACAACCCCCTTCCTCAACAAGGAAGTTGAAAAAATATTAACAAAAAAGAGCCTACCCTAGGGAGTCAGAAATCCTTTGACATGCCAACTCTGCTTTGGTACCCAGAAGAGTGTGTGAGACTCTTCAAGGCTTCTGAAGCATCGGAGAGTCCGGGGTCATTTTGAGAGGACTCCTCGGGGTTCTGTCTGGTGGTCCCTTTTGGTGTCGAGTGGTCACTGTACATTTCCCAATTCTTGCAGGCTTTAGACCACTGCTTGAGCTTCATCTCATGCCTTTTCTTGGAGAACAAATCCTAATTCGTCCCTTTGTCAGTTTGTCAGCCAAGGCCTCCAGAGTCTCCTCTGTAGGGCCGCGGCCTTTCTCCAAGTGCTTGTTTAACTCCAGGAACTGTTCATAGGTGATCCCAGAGTTTCCATCCCAGTAGGACAAACCCAGAGTTCTCTCCATCTCCATTACTTCTGTCTTGGCTGCAGCTCACTCGAGCTCCATTCTTCAGTTTGAGCCCGCTAACAATTTTTATAAAGATGTTTGTTACTCCTTCCATCTCTAACCTTGGGCAGATCTGCTTTCTGCCTCCATAACTGTGCTTGCTTGATCCTACATCTAAATGATGTTGGTAGCGGACTCCATGGTACTAGGATGCTGGATGAGTTCTCACAGATGCAGCTAACCATCACAGCTGCTCACCCTCCAGCCCCTTCCTGTGGACACTCTACCAGAAGACGGCCTTGCTGGTGACCTCAGAAGTGTCCTCTCTGTTCCCTGTATTGTTCTTTCAGGCTCATCTACGTGGCAGGCCGGGAAGGCCACATGCTTAAAGTGCTTTCCTACATCAGTGTTAAGCGCCTCACACCGGCCCCTGCCCTCATATTTTATGTAAGTATGGGTTCTACCTGAGACAGCAGCAGAAAGCGGAGGGGCTCTCTTGGCAGGAAATCCAGGAGAGCTGTGCTGCTAAGCCCAGCTTTCTGAGAGAGCCATGATCCCTCATTCCTAGACACAACCCAGCTTCTATGCCCTGCTCCTTACATGGATGGACTTACCTGTTTTGAGGCAAATGACAGGAAGGCCTACAGCTCCAGGGAGGCAAATAAGACACTTCATGGCGGTTGCTAACAGCCTCTGACTTCAGCCTGCTAACTTGCATCATCCTCCATGGCTGTGGTTTCTTGGGGATAGGTAGACCTGGCTCAGGCCAGAACACTAACTCAGCTCATGTCCATTTCCCCACTTACTCTGAAGATGACTAAAAAGACCGAGAAACTGGGATCCCAACTTCAGGACCAGGCCACAAATCCACAAATGCAGTCATGACGAGACCTGAATTTCATCATAGTAAAATCTCTCCTGTTAAAGTCATCCTTATAAAGCTGGTGTACAAAGTGTGTGTATATGTATGTATATAGTTTTTTTCTTGCTTAAAATCATGACTTTAGGTTAGACAAGGTGTTCTATACCCAGCACTCAGGAGGTAAGTTTCAGGTCAGCCTGGGTTATACAGCAAGACTGTGTGTGCATGTAAGAGCGTATATATCCAAGGGCACAACTTCATAGACTCAAAGCTTGTCCAAGTTCTTCCTGTGGAGCCTTGAGACCAGATATCACAGTGGGCCAGGCTGAGCCTGTCTGCTAGAAGTCAGAGGAAGTCTGTGCAGGAGAGGCTGCTCCCTAAGCCTTCTATGAGGACAAGGACAATGTCTGTGTGCACTGGTGACCTAAAACATGACTCTTCTTCCTACTAGGGTATAATAGCCATCATTTACATCATCCCCGGAGACATCAATTCCTTAGTCAATTATTTCAGTTTTGCGGCATGGCTGTTTTATGGAATGACAGTCCTGGGACTCATCGTGATGAGATTCACAAAGAAAGACCTAGAGAGGCCCATCAAGGTAAGTTAGTCTGCACTCAGTGTCACAGCAGCTTTGGTCTCTGGAAAGAACTGCAAGGCAGCAATTTCTAATGCTCTTCATCTTGACTGCTCTGCTGTTGAGCATCCCCACTCATTCCAAACGATAGCCTATGATCCACACACTCACTCATCAAGCTATAGAGAAGACCCACATCCCACCTGTACCCAGTTCTGACAGGCCCTGGCCTCTCCGACATGCTTACACACTGATGAGGCCTTTGGAACTGGTTGGCTCTGCTCCCAGCCCGTGTATACATACAGTGTGCTACAGTCCTTGCATGTCCACGGGCTGATGCATGGCTGCATACCCATGAGGAAGTAGGCTGAACAGCCATGTTACTTTATGCTTCTGGAAATGGATAAGCACCAATCTAAGAAAGATGTAGGCAAAAGGAGAGCTGCAGCAGGCAGGAGCAGGGTAAGGAGGGCTGCAGCAGGCAGGAG
>JADRCH010000287.1:1596405-1607283 GCA_019843965.1 Rhynchomys soricoides
GCTGCAGCAGGCAGGAGCAGGGTAAGGAGGGCTGCAGCAGGCAGGAGCAGGGTAAGGAGGGCTGCAGCGGGCAGAAGCAGGGTAAGGAGGGCTGCAGCGGGCAGGGACAGGTAAGGAGCACTCAGTTAGTTTAGGGCTCTGTTGCTTACAATTGTCCGATGGTCTAGTCGCATCTCAGGTATTTACCCTCCACATCTAGGGTTCATTTAGCATTTCCAGATGGCAAGACCATGTTGGCAGTACAAGTTTTTAGTCTTCACAAACCCCCCTCATAAAAACAGTGATAATCTCATAGCACCCTCAGCACATGAGAAAATGTTGTCCACAACCCAAGGATGGGGACAACGGAAGCACCACTTACCCAGCACCCACATGCTCGAGGATGGGTCCACTGCATGGGGCCCACTAGTGGAAGTGCAAGAGCAATGTAACCACCCTCTCCCCACAGAGTCTTAGGATTTCCCCACAAAGTCTCCTTTCCAGGCCAGAGGCATTTCTAGAACCATGGAAGACAACAGCAGATGTAGGCAAAATACAGAAGAGCATCAGGGCACAGCTGGGGAGGAAGTCCCCAGGGAAGCCATGTTACATATGAACATCAAAGCATATCAGGAAGCACCACAAAGGAGCACAAGAACAAAGAAGCATGCAAGGAACCAGGAACTGGGAAGGAGAGGGAAAAGTACCAGACAAAAATAACAAGGGTCTGAAAGAAAATGAGTAAGCCAAGCAAAAAACATGTTCTAACTCAGGTAATCAAAAGAATCCCTGGGAAAGAGCTCTAAGGCCATACGTCCCTGGGGAGGGAGGAAGGGTTGCAAGTAGGACTCCACTATCCAGCCAACAGTGAAAAGCACTTGCTTCAAGGGGAAGGCTAGAGCTAGTGTAGGCAACAAAATGTTTTCTGGTGCAAAGTATGGAACTTTAAAAATGCCTTGGACCTCCAGTTCTTTCTTGTCCCTGTCTCCATCCCCAAGTCACTTCTAGAGTAGGGAAAAAAAGACAACAGCAGCGTCAGATCCCTCTGCACACTTGGACCAGAAGACAATCCCGTGCTACCCAAGGGGAGAGGATGCAAGTCAGTCTGCCATCCAGTCAAACTGACCTGGAAGAAGAGAGCCCATAGA
The DNA here is from genome assembly GCA_019843965.1 of Rhynchomys soricoides. Taxonomy (NCBI): domain Eukaryota; kingdom Metazoa; phylum Chordata; class Mammalia; order Rodentia; family Muridae; genus Rhynchomys; species Rhynchomys soricoides. Next base: position 1,597,533 of record JADRCH010000287.1, read on the forward strand.
GGGGTGCAGGAGGCCTTCCTGCAATCTCAGCACTTGGGCAGAGAGGAAGACTGCTCTGAGCTCAGTCCAACAAGGATACATCCATCTATATGAGACCTTGTCTCGGGGTGGAGGAAGGTACAAAGAAAGGAGAGGGGAGAGAGAGAAATATCAGGCAAATGAATAAATAGAAAATAGGTTGTGATCCTATTAGACAAGTACCCAGACTCACAGCATTGCTTAAGACAAAGGTAAAACAAACACCCTCCCCCCAACTCATTAATAAAAGCCAGAATGCACAACTGAGCTAGCAGCTAAGAAACTTATTCACCAATTTACCAGCAACTGTGTTCACAAAGCTGCAGGAGAATCAAACACACTAACAGGCAGCTTGGAAACACCCACCTTAGTCTGCAGCAGGTCCAGACCCGTCACTAATAAAAGCAACAGAAGGTCTGAAGACTAAAGCAAGGAGGAGAGCAGCCTGGGTTCAGCACTTAGACACTCCCATCAAGATGGCTTCCTCAAAGGCATGTGGGTGGTCAGATGGGATTGTCGGAGAGCACACAGAGCTAGAGTTAAACACTGCATGCCATTAATCATCCAGTTTCTCTATCCGTGCTGGGGGGGGGGTGTCTAGGGGGTGAGGGAGGAAATATGGAAGTTCAACGTACACAGCTTTAATTTGGTAGAGATGCAAATTTTCTTTATATTCAAATGAAGCATCTGCTTTTTCACATTCTGGTAAAGACAAAGGTGGGAGAGATGAAATGATGGGCAAATTGCCTTGGGCTTCCCCACGCCCATCTTGTTTTTTAACCCAGTTTCAAATGGAAACAGGGGCCGTGCCACGCCCACGTGTTGATGCTCTGCTCTGCTTGCAGGTGCCCATCATCATCCCCATCATTGTGATCCTCGTGTCTGTTTTCTTGGTTCTGGCCCCCATCATCAGTGAGCCCACCTGGGAGTATCTTTACTGTGTGTTGTTCATACTGAGCGGACTTATATTTTACTTCCTTTTTGTCCACTACAAGTTCGGATGGGCCCAGAGAATCTCCAGTAAGTATCAAGAGACGGGCATTGCACATCGAATTTCCTCTTCAGAACTGCACACTCCCCACTGTCGCTCGCCCTCCGGACCCACCCTTGGTGTCCTTTGTGCCTATCAATTACTATAACAAGGAGGTGTAAGAGCACCATTGTGCACTGCCAAATACACATTCACTGCTAACAATTTTCCATGAAGACCACACTGAGAGTGTAGTTTACAAGCATCTATAGTCTCATCAGATGAGGCCTTTCAGAGCATGACCTTTACTGTTGTTGCTATTTTTAGGTCAAAGTTACCCCAAAGTGATAGCTAGAATCAGGTATAGGACAAAGGCCTGAACCAACACCCCACCCCCACCCCCCGGCCCCAGGTCTCTGTGTTCGGCCATCCTGGCCCTCAGCTGTTCGGGCAAATGTTTTTAAAAAGCTCATTGCATTAGCTCTCTGCGTCTACGTGGAAAGTAAGGTGCCCAATAACAGAGCCTGAACTACACCTGGTTTTATGTTTTAAGACAGGGTCTCACTATGTAGCCTAGGCTGGCATCCCAACTCTTGGTCTTCCTGCCTCAGCCTCCCCAGTTCTGAGGTTACCGGTGCGTGTCACTGCACTTGGCTATGCTTTACTTTTAAAGTCTAACTGTATCATATTTAGTGTTTTGCTATAGAGCAGATTTGGTCCCGAGAAACTCCAGACTCAAGGCTCCTGAGCACCAGGAGGTGGTGATGGAGCCTTAGCATGTCCCTTAAGGACAGGGATTGGGCTGTGCAGTTTAGTCCTGGATCCAGCACAGGACGTTGTGTACTACAGCCATGTAGTAGTGACTGTGATTAAAAAGTGCCTCTTCCAGCTGGGCAGTGCAGGCCTGGAATCCCAGTCCTCGGGCAGAGGTAGGAGGGTTACACAGAGACCATTTCAACAAACACAAAACAAAACCTGTTTTATTTATTTACTTATTTTCCTGTGTAGCTCTAGCTGATCTGGAACTTACTCTGTAGACCAGGTTGGCCTTGAACTCACAGAGATCTGCCTGCTTCTGCCTCTCAAGTTCTGGGATTAAAGGCATGTGCCACCACTGCAGAGCTTTGAAACACCTACCTTTTAAGTAGAATGTCTGGCCTTTCCCTATTGCATACCTGCAACTTAAGACGGGGACTTATAGTTGAGAACCTAGTGGAGCTGCAGATGGGGAAGGCCACCTTCAACTTGAGCAGTGCCAGACATTCTCTGCCCGTGCTAACTCAGCTGTTAAAGCTGATACCTCACTTACCTCACAGGGATGCAAGAACCAAGAGGGAGAATTTATTGCCTGTTGACCAAAGTAAAGTATGATCTTTCCCTTTCCTGGGACCACTAGCCCCTAACCTCTTCAGAGAGTGAGCGAAGCCTGCAGAAAGCTAAGGACAGTCAGCATCAAGCTGCACCTGATTGTCCTGATGGGTTAACTAGCAGCCTAGAGAATCAGCTGTTCACTGTGCCATCGGCTAAGGCCTGATGACAAACCGTTATAATCACGACTATCAGGAGGCAGAAGCAGGATCATGAGTTTGACCGAGGCCAGTCTGGGCTACACATTAAGACCTTGTCTCAAACAAACAAACCACAAAAACATGAATTGGTCTAAGGTGGTGAGAGCAAAATGAATAATTTGTATTTTACACAAAATGTCATCCTGGTTATTTCAGATTCATCCATGCTTTGCAGCAGATACACATGATCAAGTGATAGAGTTCTTTGGTAAGAAGTAACTTACCCCTGAAGAACCTATGCAGTGACTAGGGCAGTTCTGAGTGTGAACTTCAGTTGTCCTGTAATGCAAAGTCTGGCCCATGGCACTTTACTGGAACAGTGAAGCCTCATGCCCACTCTAACTGCACCTATGCCTTGGCTTCTTCTGTTCCAGGGCCCATCACCAAGCACCTGCAGATGCTGATGGAAGTTGTCCCACCAGAGAAGGACCCAGAGTAAAAGGTCCATCACTCATAGCCCAAAGCTGTGATCAATTTATTTTTGTAAGCAATTATTTGTGATTATTTCTTCTTGGTGTTTTTCTTAATGAAAACATGTATTCAGATATTTAATATTGTTATTTTTAGCTATCCCTAATTCTGTGAGTTAAGGGTATTAAATAGAGGTAAGATGGCTGGGCAGTGGTGGCGCACGCCTTTAATCCCAGCACTTGGGAGGCAGAGGCAGGCGGATTTATGAGTTCAAGGCCAGCCTGGTCTACAGAGTGAGTTCCAGGATAGCCAGGGCTACACAGAGAAACCCTGCCTCAAACCCCCACCCCCCCAAAAAGAGGTAAGATAGGTTTTCTGACATCATTAGGAGTGCTGGATGTGGTGGCACATGCCTCTAATCCTAGCACAGGCAGTTGGACCTCTATGACTTTGAGATAGTCTAGTCTACAGACTAAGTTCCAGGCCAGCCAGGACAACATAGAGACCCTGTCTCAAAAACAAACAAAAAACCCCCTGAAAAACAGAAACCCTTAAGCTACCAGGAGATTACCTGACAGGATGGATGGCTAGGGAAGGCTGCCTAACAGCATGCCCATTGCAGACGTGCTAAATAATAAATAGCAAGGCACACCACCTAACCGAGTGGAGGGAGAGGAGGGTGGTGGCTCAGGCTTTAGCACTTGCCTAGCACAGGCAAGGCTCTGTGTTTGTTACTGCAGACAACAAAACAGGCAACCCCTAGACTCAGCCACGTCCACATGCGTGTAAAGCTGCTATTCAGACTGCCGCAGGTTAAGCTTGCTTTCCTCCGCACGGTGCCACACTCACACTTTTTACCCTGCACTGTGCACCCTGCAACTGTCCAAGGCAACTCCACGGGGGTCAGCATCACATGCACCCCAACTTACTGGCTTGGCTGGCATTTTACTTTCTAGAAAGTGTGAATGTTCCTTTGAATTCAACATAGAACAAAAAACTGAACAACATTACACTGGAGCTTTATTGATAATTCACCGTAAAGATGCTCCTATCATATGGGAGCAATTCTAGAGCACAAACTCAAGTATTTCCATGTCACATTTCAGAAATTTACCTCAATCAGTACAGTTTAATATAATACAGAAAAGCAATAGCTAATTGTTCGCATAGCCAGCCTCCCATGTGCTACAAGATGTTGCTTAGAGGTTTAAGTACTGGAAAATCTGACCACCTGGAAAAAAAAAAAAGATGTAAACAGCGCTGTGTCCCATTTCCTTGGGTCTTCTGAGACAGCCTGCAATCTGTACTCAGTGTTCAGTGCCGCCACAGCCCTCCACCAATTGGGTGGGCTTGCATCTGTACAGATGGACACTGACCATGCCCAGCCTCACAGCTGAAATGTTATTGTTAAGTAAGACACCATGCTGTCTGCTGTCTGAAGAGCCACTTTGTATTATGGCCACTCTGAGAGTCACAGCAGCAAAAAGGATGTGTTCCTGGAAGCTGCCCAGGCTGGGCAGTCTCTGACTGCTGGGTACAGATCTGACCCTCCTCACAGTTGCTGTGAAAGCAAGATGCCCACCCCACAACACCCTGGGCTCTCTTGGCCTGCATGTGCTCAGGTCTTATTTTACAGATAAGAAAACCGCCGGGCAGTGGTGGCGTGTGCCTTTAATCCCAGCAATCAGGAGGCAGAGGCAGGTGGATTTCTGAGTTCAAGGCCAGCCTGGTCTACAGAGTGAGTTCCAGGACAGCCAGGGCTACACAGAGAAACCCTGTCTCGAAAAACAAACAAACAAACAAACAAAAAAACAAAAAACCAGTGTGGGCCCAGCCCTGCTCATGGCACAGAGAACCAAGAGAGTTTGCCTCAGCTGTGCAGGGTTTCACTCTTGGGGTTACAGAAGTCTTGACATGTTTATTTTTTCTTCAGTGTTTGACACTGGTTCCTATGTAGCCCAGGCTGGCCTGACACTTCTTGGTCCTCCTGTCGTCACTCAGCAGTGCTTCTCATCCAGGCTCCTCCTCACTTCTAGGGAACTGATGCTGAATGCTAAGACCCTGGGTTGTAAAGTTCCCTACAGTTCACCTTCCCAATTATTTCAGTGACATTTAAATGATAACTACATACACCCCTTCCCCAAACAGGGTGTTACAGCCGCATTAGTAACACCCCATTAGTGTCCTCAGGACTCACCACATCTGGGTGTTCTGAAAGTTAACTACAAGCACTATGTTAGCTTTTCTGAAAGAAAGTTCTGCCCAGGGTCCTATTAAGTCATTTGGTCCCACTGAGCTGAGGCAAGTCTATCTTGCCTTTAGGAAAAGAAGTCAACTTGCATCTCTTAGTAGCTATCAAAGCCAGGAAAATTTAGGGGGTATCTGTATGGCGGCAGCAGATGCATTTAGATCCCATGGTGAAAGGGGCTGGCAAGCACGGCTGGGAGTAAAGGTGTAAGATGGAATCTTCAGTTTCTGTGTAAGACAAGTTTTGAGCCGTGTCACACACAGGTCTACACGGCAAAGGAGTAGACTAACCCCTTATGAGAACAATCTACTACCGAATGTCAGGGTTTGCTCTCCACCTCTACACTGAGTAGTCAGGATGAGCTAAGAGAGCCAATGAGAGTTCACACTGCCTAAGCTTAGTACACTGGACCTTTGCTTGAAAAGACATTTTTGGAAACAGAACCTCCCTATACAGGCCAGGCTGCCTTCAAACTTGCAGTCCTCTGCCTCAGTCTCCTGAGTGCAAGAATTAAGAATGTCCCTAACTTCCCGTGTCCCTGATTGCAGACTCTCCTTGACAGTCTCATCGTAACCTATCACCTGGCATGTCTACCCACTTTCCTTTAAGTCAATTAAGAACTTCTCATCGTCATCCATGGCAGTGCCACCCAAAGACAGTAAAAGTCACTCTCCAGGTGAAAAGGGTTAGCCGTGACTGTGTGAACAGTTCTGTTTAGTCTTCTCACCCGGGTGTTGGTTCACTCACGGTCTCACTCGCTCTCACTCCCATCAGTACTGTCTGAAGAGGAGCCGCTGCTCTCCACCAACGCTGCTAGTTTGCAGGACAGGTTTTTAGAATTTACAACTAGAAGAGTTGGTATTATTGAAAATAGTTTAGTACAGGTTAATTACCCATGCCCATTATTTTGGTTAGTGTAGCAAATGTCCCATAGGTCTAGCTCTGGTTTTCTTGCAAATTATTTAAGCAAGCAATGAGTAGATCAATGTCCGCTCTTAAACAGTTCTAAGGAAGACTACTGGGAAGGCTTTAGAAGGTACGTTTGCGGTGGAACCGACAGTGGAGCTCAACGGTATAGTGCTTTCCTATCACACATGAGGCTATGGGCCCATCCCCTGCACTCCAAATAGTAGAAGAAGCATGTTCATTACTGGGGGTCATCCTGTACTCACAGCATGTTTGTTACTGGGGGTTATCCTGCACTCACAGTGTGTTCGTTACTGAGGGTCATCCTGTACTCACAGCATGTTCATTCCTGAGGGTCATCCTGTACTCACAGCATGTTCGTTACTGGGGGTCATCCTGTACTCACAGCATGTTCATTACTGAGGGTCATCCTGTACTCACAGCATGTTCGTTACTGAGGGTCATCCTGAACTCACACTACAACACGTAGCACCAAGATCAGCCCAGCATTTAGGGACTTTCATTAATAGCTTTTTTCCACAAAGGTAGAATCCCTAAGAACAGCTTGTGTCCACCCAATCTCCCTGCCCTGCCCCGCCCCCACCTGAGCTGCAGGGCTTGCCCATCTCACCCTTGGAGAAAGGGCTGTCCTCTTCATGCTCCTCCCAGTGGTCAAAGTCAAAAGCCACATTAGGATTCTGTGCAACACAAGAGTGGACGCAGGTGTGTGAGTGCAAGGTGCTTAGGGTCAGCATCACTGCCCAGGGTCAGCCACAGGCACACCAACTCACTCTCTGCCTGAGGAGGCCACGCCAGCACGCCCGTTTCTCTTTTGCAAGTGTGATTAGCGGTTCATCATCCTTAATTATGCATTTGCAGTCATCTTTCCTTATGTCACCTTGCAGTTCCATATCAGCCAAGTAATACTTGGCTCCTACCCAGGCACTAGGTTTTCAATAAAAATAAGTCAGCCATCTAAACTGTTGTATGTGATGTGATTTCAATTTTACTTTATCAGATACACACAAACTTACCTGAAAATGACTCTATCTGTAAAGAATTTACACTTATAATCTTTGACATTCCTTATTTGTATCTTTAAGATGACCACATCATCTTTTTGAAACCACTTTATTTGTGGGTGAAAGCTACAAAGAAAGAAAAGGGTTTTGTACTTGTGAGCACGCAGGTGCAGGCCAGGGAACTGCCCGGCAGCAGGCGCTGGGTGGGGTGGGGGAGGGAGGTACCCAGCAGCAGAGGCACATACCTTCTCACATGTGGCTGTGTAGCTTTGCTAATGGTCTCACTGCCAATGTCTTCAGATAAAACTCCTACACAAAATCAATGTTAAAATTTCCAGATTATTTATATACAACATACATATACACATTTTTTTTTAACCCAAGGCAAAGCAACTTTTATATGCAGAATTATGTTAAGAGCATACATTTCAGCTGGATGTGGTGGTGCACACCTTTAATCCTAGTGCTTAGGAGGCAGAGGCAGGCCAATTTTTGTGAATTGGAGGCCATCCAGGTCTACATAGTGAGTTCCAGGACACCCAGAGATATGTAGAGAGACCTTAACAAACACACACAAAGAAAACAAATTTCATTAAAACTCAGGTATCTAGTAGTAATAATTAGATGAAACTAAAATGCACATCATTTAGGAAACTGACACAATAATCTAAAATATAGTAAGCTTTCAAAGCGTAGATCCTAGCAGGAGAGTGCAGCTGCTCTTGAAGAAGAGCCACGCTGCACTGCTGCTGTGGTGGGCAGGCATCCAGGCTTCCCATGCCCTTAGCCTGCAGGCTTCCAGAAGAGGCCAGCATTCAGACAGAACAACTGCAGCAAACATTCTCTAAGATAATGGAATTTAGACTCTCCATCCAAAATATTTAAAACATAAAACAAGGCTCTAGGTTTGATTCACAGCGATGAAAAAAAAAATGTAGTTTTAATCCACAATAGCACCTGAGAAACAAACTGAGTGTTCTCAATAAACCCCTGGTACAAAAATATATGCTAATAATTCCTAGTGTAGAACAGAACATAACAATTAAACCACATCACTGGCCGCAATGCTGTAGGCTGAAGGACGCTGCAGTGTAGGTGACATGCTTCCAACTCAGCAACCGGCAGTGATAGGAACAAGAAGGGAAAGCTGGCTCACTGGGGAGGTTCTGCAAACTTTCAGCTAGTAGATTTAAGTGAACGTTCCCTTCACTGGTTAAACACTCCCCACAGTGACAGCCACACTGAGGAAGAGTCACTGGCAGCACAGCAGCTGTCCATGTGGGCTGTGCTGTGTTCATTACCTCAGTAGAAGAGAAGTCTGAATATGGAAAAGTCACAGCTTGAGGTTAAGCTTCTTTTAAATACAGGTACTAACCAGGCTTTTGGCTGTCTGAGTCCACCTGGGAACCAGCTCCTCTTTCTGTACCTTGCCGAGTGCCCTGCAAACACATGGTGTCTTCCACTGCTGCAGGTATCCTGAACAGAAGAGCTAGAGGTTAAATGGACTTGAGGAGACTCTGGCAAAAGAGGTTACAGACTTTAAACAACTCAGGTGCTTGTCATCCTGGAGTCAGACCTACCTGGAGTCTGTGTGAGCTAAAGACAATGGGAGTATAGGCCAGTCAGCTTTGCTTAGCATGTTCTTGTTACAACTAAGCACAAGGGGTGGGTGGGGCCTGATCATAGAAAGGTGCTCTCTCATGGGGCAGCTGGCCTTTCCTTCGAACTCCCTGCACTGGGAAGAGAAGCACACATAGCTTCCCCGCTTGCACAGGAGAGAAGAGCCAAGGCACAGAGCTAGATTCTCCTCCTCCCCACCTGTCTCCTTGCATGTCTTTCCCAGAGTCTATGTTATTATTAGTTTGGGTCAACTTCTAGAAATATTGTTTTCATAAAAAAGTAAGCTTCAGTGGGGTGGGGCAGGGAGATGGCTCTCTAGCTCTGAGGTCAGTGAGGCAGGAAGGTGTAGAGGTTAGGAGTTAAGATGTAGCTTCAAAAACATTCCATTCACATCTTTATGCACAGAAATACACTAAATCCAGCACAGCACCCTCTCATTTATGCCTACTAGCTAATTAGAGATTACCTTGTTCAGGTGACTGTCTCTTTAAAAATTTACACACACACACACAAATTGCAGCCAGGAGTGGTTGCACACACCTTTAGTTCCAACTCTTGGAAGGCAGAGGCAGGTAGATCTCTTGAGTTCAAGGACAGCCTATTTTACACAGTAAGCTCTTGGACAGACAGGACTATGTATAGACCTTGTCTCAAAAAAATTTAAAAATATTTAATACTAATCTTTGGGCTGTTTATGTAGATAATCAGTTCTTAGTTAGGATTTCTATTGCTGTGATAGAATACCATGACAAGAGCAACTGGAGAAAAGGGTTAATTTCAGTTTACAGTTCCATATCACAGCCCATCAGTGAAGAAGGGCAGGCAGGGCAGGAACTCAGATAGGGCAGGAAGCAAGAGCCAGTGCAGAAGCCATGGAGGAGTGCTGCTTATTGGCTTGCTTCTCGTGGGTTTTCAGCTTGTTTCCTTACACCACTCAGGATCACCAGCCCAGGAGTGGTGGCATCCATAGAGCGCTGGATCCTCCCCA
>JADRCH010000287.1:1607293-1658949 GCA_019843965.1 Rhynchomys soricoides
TCAATCACTAGGACCACCAGCCCAGGAGTGGTGGCATCCATAGAGCGCTGGATCCTCCCCATCAATCACTAAGACAATGCCTACAGACTTGCTTATAGCCCACTTTATGGAAGCATTTTCTTAACCCAGGTTTCCTCTTCCCAGTATGTCCAGATTTGTGTCAAACTGACAAAAACAACCAGCACAGCAGTCGTGTAGTTCAAAATAGAAGATAAAAAGGTTGATACTGGGGAACACTTCCTTGCAACCCTGCTCCCCATCCCCAGTTCCTGTGCTTATGGATGACAATGCAACTCACTGTGCAGAGGATTTGAGAGAGAACTTAAGCGGACATCTGCATGGCATAGATACAGACATCTCTAAAGTCCCTGGAGGCTTCTGATCTGTTTGTATGACCCTAGCCCACAGGCCTGGAGCTGGCAGGCGGCCTTCATCACTGCCCTCACCGAAGCGCTGACCTCCCATACTGGATACGAGCATGCTCACCCACCACCCAGTCTGCCTCCCCCTACATGCCGCATCTTCAACCTCACCCCAACAGGCCGGGCCCTTCACCTAGCTGCACCCCAACAGGCCGGGCCCCTCACCTAGCTGCACCCCAACAGGCCGGGCCCCTCACCTAGCTGCACCCCAACAGGCCGGGCCCTTTCACCTAGCTGCACCCCAACAGGCCGGGCCCTTTCACCTAGCTGCACCCCAACAGGCCGGGCCCTTCACCTAGCTGCACCCCAACAGGCCGGGCCCTTCACCTAGCTGCACCCCAACAGGCCAGGCCCTCACCTAGCTGCACCCCAACAGGCCAGGCCCTCACCTAGCTGCTTCCTCGCTCAGCTCAGCTTGTCCTTTCAGTGGCCATGTCCTACAGCAAACTCTGGGCCCTCTCTCGCCTGAGCTGCCACCACCCAAACATCTCTTCTTACCCAGAGCATCAATACTGTCATTGCATCTTAGAACCCCAATCTGTCACCCCCTCAATCCTGTGACCTCTCATCAGGCAGAGCTCAGAACCTCCTCTTCCTGTCCCAGGGGCCACCCCCACCTGCCCACCCATCTCACTGAGCATCATCTTATCTCCTCGTTCCCTCATGCTGCTTTCCGCTCTGACTACACAGGCAGAGATACGAAGCCTGCCCACTCATGCTAATGCACCAGACTTGCCTGGCTCCTGATTTCTTCTCAAAGGTTCTCTCTTTATAGCCCCAAAGTTCCACCACCACCCTCTATCAGAATCTCCCTAAACGTGACGATCTAAGTGCTATGTAGTAGAGTCTCTTTCCAGACCACTTCATCCTATACCTCAAAGGCTTTACAAGTCTCTGCCCTGACCTTGGCTCGGCCTACAACCAAGTTAAGATTCTCTCTGCTCAATTCCAAGGCCATAGTGTGAAGAGGACTTGCACAGCTCTGCCCAAAGTTAGGATTAAATCCCAACAGTAACGGCGTCTTCACTGTTACAGAATACTTTATAGTAACAGGGACACTTCTTGTGTCCGTGACGTATGAAGAAAACCACTAGTATCCTAGTTCCACATATATCTAATTTGCTTCAACAAAAAACTAAAATCATTTCACATTAAAAACTATTTTATCTATGCCAGATTCTTTGGCCACTTCCCCCTTCACCTGTAATTTAATAACCTTCCAAGGTCACAGAGGATTATGATAGTGAACCCAGAGGTCAAGTGGGTCCTCACACCATGGCAAGGACTCCAAGAGCACAGCAAACTATCCCAAGAATTGACAATGAGATTATATGACATTAAATCGCTGTACAGCAAAGGACACAATCACTAGAATGAATAGAAAGCCTACAGAAATGGAGAAAGGTTGCCAACTACACATCAGACAGGATGTATAAAGTATTGCAAAATTTAAACACAAAATTATCCAGTCAATAAGTGAATTGATAAACTGAATAGACAATCACAGAAATGCAAATTAAAAGTGCTTTGAGGTTCCATTTCACCCTTTCAGAACCACTATTAGTAGTTTTAAAAAAAAAAAAGACCACAAATTCTGGGGAGGATGAACTTCCTATGGTCAGCATCTAAAATGTGCAGTCACTACGGAAGTCAGTTCACAGGTGCTCAGAACTGAACTCAGGTCCTTGTAAGAACAGTAGTCTCCAGTTCACAGGTGCTCAGAACTGAACTTAGGTCCTTGTAAGAACAGTAGTCTCTTTTAACTGCGGAGCCCTCTCTCCAGCCAGCTCCCCTTCCCCCATAGCTTTTACTTGCACATTCCTGCTGGCAAATAAAATGGAACAGAATAAGCAATAACTTGCCATTATGGATAGGAAAGTAGATTCTAATAGCATAGAGGGTAGATATCTGCCCAGTTCTACGCTTATTGTAAAAATAAACGTTGTGTCTGTCTTTTATCTGGGAACTAGATGGTCAAAGGCAGGGTAGAAAGCCTGGATTGGGATTAAGAATTTCTACAACAGACTGGATGGGAAACACTTTGCTTTGTGAGTGTACCTTTGTAAGCCTCTGCAAAATGTCATTCAGCACCATCTTCAGGGAGTCCCAGAATGGATCTGATCAAAGCCCATCATCCTGGCCAGTATTTAAAGTTTGCTTCAAGTTTATAGTACTGGTTCCATTCTCCAACAGTAAGATTAACACTTCTCAGAGTGACTTCACTATATGTGGTTATTTTTAAGATTGCTCAGTGGCTAAGCCTGAGAGCTGGCACTGCTCCTTGCCAGCTGCAGCACTCTAGAGCATGGGCTCCACACCTTGCCTGGGCAGCACAGTGGAGCTGGCCCTGGTGTAGCAGGGGTGTGGGTGAACCGGGCCTTGGAGGGCATGGACTCGGGAGAGCTGGCCCCAGGGTCATGAGAGAGGGGAAAGATGACCCTGCCCTTCAACAGCGCAGCACTGGGTAAACTAGCGAGAGCAATGCTGGAGAGCTCACCCTGGAGTGGGTGTGGGAAAGCTGACATGCTGACCAACTCAGCTACCACCAAGGCCCAGATCCAGGGCTTTGAGTTGGCCCACCCCAAATCTACTCCATCAGCTGCAGGATCTCCTTGACACGGGTAAGAACAGGATATCTGAGAAGAGTCCCAGTGAGGATACAGAATTGATAGTGTAGCAGGATCCAGAGGCCTCGAATCAGACCAATGACTCACTGAAGTGAACTGTAAAGATGTAAAGATGTGTGGACAAAAGCATATACTATGTGACACACCACAGCTTCCATGACAAGATTTCTTATGTTTTATTTTATTTTTGGGATGTTGCAAGGATGGAGGGCAGACAAGATGGGGAGATGAGTGGCACTGGGGTGCATGATGTGAAATTCCCATAGAATGAATAAAAAGCTGAAAAGTGAAAATAGATCCCCCCCCCAAAACTGCCCTACCTATTGCTGTTGGGAGATATTGACATTATTACAGTTTGTATTTGGCGGGGAGTACTGCGTCTCCAGCCACATCTGTGTGACACCTCAACAGCCAAGCCATGCGACCAATAGCTGCCCATCAGTAGGATGGGAAGATGAGTTTCCTCATCTGTAAAGCCTGAAGTCACGGCACTCACGGGAAAGCAGGACTGAAAGCAGCTGTATTGGGGGTGAGCCAGCCCGGCCAACACTGCATCTTTTCTTTCATACGCAGAATCCAGACTTTAAAAAGATGTCAGAGTAGAAAGGGACTATCTGGGGGAAGGAGGAGGAGAGACAAGGGCAGAAGTGACAGAAGGCCATGGAGACATGGTCAAAGAGCACCGTGTGCATGTGTGAAAGCGTCATGATGAAGCCCATCACTTCCTGCAATGGGAAGTCATGAAGAAGAAAAGCTGGGGGGGGGGGCAGTAAGTAAGCAGCTCACTCCACCCACCAGAAGCCACCGTGAAGCCACCGTGACGCACAGCAGCAGATGTGCAGGGGCAGGGGGAGTGGAAGCCTCCCTCACCAGCAGCACTCAAGATGACCTTGAGGACATGCTCAAAAGGGACACTAATAGAGCATACTTACATAAACAGCTCCACACACTGTATAAATGAATTGTATGCTCAGTGTGTGATAATGTAGCCAGAAATGGAGCAGGAAGGCACATGTGTTTTCCACTCAAATGAAGTGCACAGCCCCGTCTCTGTTTTACCCCTGGTGTCCCCAGTGTATTTTGAGTACACCTGAGTGAACTATCAAACTGCACACTGTGTTATCTGCAAATAAGATGTCCACAAAAGTTCTTTCTGTAAAAGAAACAATTAAAACAGCATGCCCGAGGCTTGCTTCTGTCACTCCAGCAGCACTAGAGCGGTAAGTTGTGTGTATGACAACAAGACACCCTGAACCCTGAAAGCTCTTCAAGCCAAGTCTTAGAACACTGAGAGTCCTCAAACTTAACACTTGTTATGGTTTGTAAAACCCAAAGGGAGACAGAAATGCACTTACGAGGTCTGGCCTGGAAGGTCCTCAAAGGCTGGTAGTTTAGCTTCTTTGCATAATTTTCTCAGGTGTTCTAGGTGTTCTGAATTATCAATACCCATTCCCATGGACAAAATTTCAGCTCGAACATTATAATCAATGATAGAAGTTTTTAGATTTGAAAGTTTTGTAACATGCACCTTCAACCAAAGGGGGGAAAAGTAACATTTGTAAGAGTCACATTCTGAATCTTGACTGGGTCACGAGCAATCTCACAGCCGCCTGTCCTCCGAGATGCACTCGGATACATGTCTCAGTATGCAAGGGCTTCCAGCAGCAGCAGCAGCAGCAGCCAGGTGTTATCATGGAGGTGATGGCAGAACCCTCTCAAGACTCGCCCCACACCACAGGGCTCTGCATTATGGACAGAACTCTGGGATGATGCCTCAGTGGACCGAAGTCTAGGAGGCTGTAACCAGATACAAACCCTTTGTGCTTTTCCCCTCCTTCCTTTCTTTGGCCTCCTTGACAAGGCTCAGATTCCTCAGGTGCCTTGAAAGGACTCATCATACCAAGGCTCCCAGTCCTGTGTTCTATATAATTTTATCTACTTGTCTTTCCTCCAGCCCAAGCATTTTAAGTTAAGCTATTTAAGGAAGACTTGCTATGAAAACCCACAACAGTAGGATTCTTGTGTAGAGAGGTGTGGACACAGGTCAGAGGCTCCCTTCTGTGCAAGGACAGGGATGGGGACAGGCTGGCCTGCTGAGCACACACTCCAACTGAGAGATGCACAGAAGAGTCTACCTTCACTCAGAGTGAAGGGGGAGGAGGTTGCTCTGGGAAGACAAGCTGGGGTGTTGCTCCCCTTCAGTGTGCCAGGAGACACTGGCAGTCACTTTACAGCTGTGGAAACATGTTTTCAAGTGGTTTTATTTTTTTGTTTTTTCTTTAGAAACTTTTATTTTTATGTGTATGGATGCTTTGCTTACATGTATACCTGTGCATCATATATGTACCCACAGAGGCCAGAAGAGAGCATGAGACAGTTGTGAGCTACCACATGGGTGCTGGGAATACAACCCTCTGGAAGAGCATCAGTGCTTTTAACCACTGAGCCATCCTCCAGCCCCTCCTTTTTGCTTCTTATTCTGATTGTATTAATAAAAAAAAAAAAAAAAAAACCAACCACAAACCATTGCTTAATAAAGTTTCCTTATTTTTCTGCAAAGAACAACTTTAATCCTAATTGTGGCAGCACTATTTTAGACTCCTAAATCTCTCTACTTACCTGCTCTAGTAATTGGCATTTTTCTTCCCTAAAATGACTTTTTCTTTAATTCATAAATCTTCTATGTAACTCCCCCACTTTAATGTGTTAAAGCTTTCCCGACCATATGAAATTTATTTTCAACAGATGGGAATTGAATTTCTTTAAATATTTTAAGTAATCAAAACAAGTAAGGTTTGTCTGATGCAGCAGAACTGTGAAGAATTCATGAGGTGCAAAGAGAAAGGGACAGTGTCAGCAAAGACATACAGGCCTCTGAGCCACATATCACCAAGTCACACTTTCTTTTCCACGTTGGCACCACAGGGTCTTTTTTTCCACATGTGTGACTCAAGGGTACAGTATGGCCTTGACACATAGTGGGGACTCAACAAATGCACAGTGAAGCAACGGGGCGGAAGTGGTGAACACAGGACCAGCTCTGAGTGCCAAGAGCGGACTCCTTATTAGTGATTGCCCTGCATGCCCCAGGGTTTTAGGAACTAGGAAAGGCAAGCATCCCAGCCACAGACTCTGACCTGTGGCTTCTTAAAGAGGTTGGGCAGTGGGCTCAGAAACCCATGTAATGATCTGTGATTTATAATTCAAATGAAGCACCACTGTAAATATTGGAGAATGCCAGGTGCAGTAAGGAAAGGGTTATGAACTTAAGTTATGGCACAGATGTGCATACACACAACGCCCACAGGCACTGTCACCATGAAAAAAATCTCACCACACAAAACAAAACCCATACCAAGCCCATGATCCAAATAACATGAAAAACATCTCCCCTATCACAGAGCCTCAAGTAAAGCTCCATTTCTAACAATAAACTAGAATCCTCTGCATCATTTCTGGGGCCATCCAAGTTTTTTTTTTTTTTTTTTTTTTTAAGAAAACCCAGATACTTACCATTGGATCAATCCAAAGGGTATTTCCCAAAGCCAGTACCACTTTGGCATTATGAATTTTCCCAACAATTTTGTGATGAATGTATCTAGTAACCTGAAAAAAAAAAGTCCCTTTGTTATTCAACTGAGGCTTTAGGCAAGCATCTTACCCTACATATGCCGTATGGTACAGAGGATATCCTACATATTGCATCTGCTTCTCATAAAAGCTTTATGAGGTCAGCCTCCTTTCTTATCAAAGGTGAAGCAGAGTTTAACAGAGCAGGTGTGCAAAGGTGCAAGAACTTGCCCAAGACTGCATGTGAGTTCTGACAACAGGAGAAGGTCTGTGCCTTTGGCCCTGTAATGCTGTTTCTCACTACAGGTGGTGGGCCATCTCCTCTATCAACCTTTAGCACATTACCACTTTCCTCTCAGGAAGGGTCACAATAGACAAGACCTGACTGAGTTATTTCTCTCACTATTTTAATCCCTATAAAGCAGGACAAGAGAGAGTTGGCCCTTGTTGTGAGATGGTTTCAATGCCCCTGGGACAGTGAGTGGATTGGGAACAACTCACAGGAAAGCTTGTCCCATGTGCTGTCTAGTTTTATATCAGCTTGACACAAGCTAATTTATCTGAAAGGAGATTGAGAAACTGCCTCCATTAAGATCTGGCCATAGGGCGTTTTTAAAATTAGGATTGATGAATTAGGATTGATGAGGAAGGCTCCGCCCATTGTGGGCAGGGCCATCCCTGGGCTGGTGGTCCTGGGTCTATAAGAAAACAGGCTAAGCCAGGGAAAGCAAACTAATAAGCAGAACCCCTCCATGGCCTGTGCATCAGCTCCTGCCTCCAGGTTCCTGCCCTGCTCCCCTCAGTGATGGGCTACAGTGTGGAAGTTGAGCCAAATAAACCCTTTCCTCTAGAACTTGCTTTTGGTCTTGATGTTTCATCATAGCGATTGTAACCCTAACTAGGACCTCCCATTTCTACAGAAAGCTGTCCTTCAGTGAGACTCTTGGTCAAACCATCTTTACAGACAAAAGGTTTCACAAAGGACAAGGACTATGACCTTCTCCTGATGGGTGCAGAACTCAGCATGGCCCCTAACACGAATGGACATTCAGTAAGTTCTTATTAGAACAAAGGAGGAATTTCCAGGTGGAAAAGGCTATTATTGACTAAACTTCCAACTTCAAGGTTGCATCTAAATCGATGCTGACTCACTGCCTAGGTAGTGTTTAGTCTTGTTTAAAACACAGCCAGATTTCAACTTGCATCATAATGGCGGGTCTCATCTCCCGTTATCCGGCTTTCATAAATGTAACTTTCTAGAACCAGGTGCATTATCATAAACAGAACTCATTGCTTTGACAATACATGGGACTGTCCATCAGCCTCAAACCTATCTCAGACTGCCATGTAACTCTGAGGGAAATGGTCTTCCGTGTTACATTGCATGAACAGGCATTTTTCTTTGCTGTTGGTACCCTGATTGATGACATTCTTGTGATCCCCTGTATCTTTGTGACCTGTTCTGGCACACCCCTCTCTGTGTCTGTGTCTCTGTCTCCCTCTCAATCCATGCTCCCAATCCTGACAGAATCATATGGCCTCTCCAGGGAAAGCCCGTCACCTGGGCCCCTATTTGCACAGGTGCTCACATTGTCTTCTTTTTCAAATTGACCCCATTCTAAGACAGAACACTGATGACTAAGGCTACATTGCCAGGAGTCCTTGATGCTTCTAGTGTAGTGCTAGAGCTCAGTTACAGTGATACACGGTAATATTAAGGACCCCAGAAAATCATGCTTTTAATGACCTAAAGTTGTGAGGCAAAGGCTTGAATTTAAGACTCAAATAAACACCAGGAGCTATAGTCCCAGCTACTTATGAAGCTGACCCAGAGGACTGTTTGAATCTAGGAGTTCAAGACTATCCTGGGCAACACAGTGAGACCCCATATTAAAAACAAAAACCCCTCTACATATAGAAACTCAGACTAAGTAGCAATTCTTTGTATGTTCTGGGTTAAATGTGCTGCCTAAGTCAATAAAACATAAGCAGCAGCAGTTAAAGTAGCCCACCTTTGGGTTCCATTCAATCTCACTGTCAGCTGGTTTAACCCTACAGACAATGAACTCCATAGCCTGCGGCGGCAGCGTCTGGAACCTCTCTGGGAGCAGCAGCAGCTGGTCTCTTGTGACGAGCTTGGTCCTGCCTTCATCTATGAACTTTACCAGCACACTCCCCGAACCCCAGGCGTCTTCCTTCCGGCTCACCTCCAACACCTGAACCCTAAAGAACAGCAGGGACAGCAGGGAATCCAAAAAGGAAGCCTCCTTACTCTGCTACACTGCAGTTTTGCTCTACAGCAGAGGAGTCCGGAACTGACCGACTCTCCAAAGCACACACAACCAGAGAACAGGCAGCGCTTCTGAACAGAACAAACCCTGTATCTGAAACTGTAACAAAGGTTAACACAGGAGAGACTCTGGGTTCTGAGAGGAGGCTAAGAGTGCAGGTCATGTGCATTCAGAAAGGTAGGTGTAAATCAGCACGTGGGTGGGGTGCTGGACACTAACTGTGCCATACAAGGAGCTGGCCTTAGACAACTTACTCAACCAGGCCGTGGCTCCGCTTGCTTTTCTGTAAAGTGAAAGCAATGCCTCCTTTATAGGAATTTGAGAGAAATTCAAGGAGTTGCAAGGAGTGTGTGTGCTACACAGGGATGGACCAATAACTATTCAGAGTAATATGACCAATGTACTCTGTGCTCAGGAGCTAGCAGGGTATCCTACATACGCTGTAACCAAAGTTAGGCGTGCGGTGTACAAGCACCGCCTTCCTGGGATGTGGCCAGGCTGGAGGCTCACACACTCACACCGACAGTGGTGAGAATAAGCACCCGGCACTACTTAAACTACTCACGTCTCACGACTGTAGAGAGGAGGTCATGGATAGTTTACCTCTGGAAAAGTGTTTTCTCTTGTAATCCAAACAACCCCAAATCCTCCACCTTTTCGGCAGCTGTTTTATTACTGGGGTCCTTAAAATAGTCATTCATTTCTGCATTCAGAGTTTCATAAAGATCCACATGCTTATCAATTATACGACCAAAGTAATTAGTTGCATTTGAAATGTAAAAAGGTATTACCTGAAATGCAATGAACACATGTAGAAGACAATGAAATCAAACCCACGCAAGTGACAGCTGCAGAAATCTGCAAGCACACTAGGACCCCAAGGTATGCACATACGACAGAAGAATAAGCAGGAAGCAGGTCAAACACTGGACCAACCAACACAAGAGAAATAGCATAGACACAAATAACCACGTTTCATTTTAAACTTAACACAGGATATTTTAGGGAAAATTCCATCTTTCATAAAGTTCATTTTAGTGCCCAAAAGATGGTTCAGCTAGTGGAGGTACTTGCACATAGCCCTGATGGCTTGGGTTGGATCCTTGGATTCTAGAGCCTACAAAGGGGAGAGAATGACCTTTGACTTCCCTTTGACCTCTGACCTGTACCTGTGCACTTACATACGTACACACAATAAGTAAAAAACTTTGTTTTAGTGATGTTCACTTTTGGTTTAGTTCTTTGTTCACTTTTTAATTGAAATTATTATACATCTACTTAAAAACTGCATGTGCATTTTAAAGTTTTTATACAGGTAAATATATTGAACATATTACCTCACACATATCCCAATTCCACACCAACCCGTTTCTTGCCCTCCTCCCTCCTGTTTATCCTCTTTGTTACCCTAGACAATTCCACTGCTACTTTTATTTAATGTATTCACCCATGATTTCATGTGACTATATAAAATCAATAGGGGAAATATATGATATTTCCCTTTCTGAGATTGGCTTAATTCGTTTAGTATTCCTATCTCCCAGAACTTCCACTTTCCTATAAAACATAGAACTTTATTCTTCTTTATGGCTAAAAAACATTCCATGACTAAAGACTGTTGATAACAATTTTCCCATAGCAGCCTACATGAAACCTCCTGCCACTATGGAGCTGGCCAACAAGGGAGTTCCAGGCTAACCGGAGTTATGTAGTGAGACCTACAAAAGACCTACTATTGTTTCTTTCTACCTAAAGAAACAATAACTGAAAGATTATTATTTTATAGAAAAGAATAAAGCAAAGTGTATTGGGGCTATATATTCAGCACTAAAGGGAAGCAGGTTCAGTGGGCTCTCGAATCACTCCTCAATACTGTCCCCTAGAAAATAGCAACATGAATCTGAATTAGGAAAACTTAAAATTAGAAAGTAAAGAAAAAAGCATGCCAATAGTGAAACTATATTAGATTGGAATGATGGTCCCTCAAAAATTTACATATATATCCTGATCAGTAAGGCTGGGTCAACAAGATGCCCAGTGCATAAAAGCATTGCCTTTGAAGCCTGAAGGCCTAAGTGAGCACCCAAGTTTACATTAAGAAGACACATGTGGTGGTGTGCACAAAGAACAAGATGGAGGTAGAACAGGAACATGGGTGCTAGCTAGTCTGGAGCCAACAAGGTAGAAACAAGAGTGTCCCTGCCTCAACAAGGCAAATAGCTGTCCTTTAACCTCTATATGAAAACTTTGGCTTTTTCCTCTGTTTCTCATATGGATGGTGCGCACACACAAACACACACACACACAAATATATATAAAAATTTAAATGCATTCTAACATCTAAAGACACTATGAGCATGACTATTAGGAAAAACAAAAGTCTTTGCAAATACTATTAAGTAGCTCCATATGAGGATACATGCAATTTTGCTTTACATTAGAGGAATCCTTAAATGGCAGACTATTTAAAGCACATGCAAGCACGTAGCAGATAGTACTTCTGAATACAACAAATGTTCTAGGAGGGGAGCTTTAGACTAATGGGCCTTCCACACAGTGACAAACACTTTTTATTTTTAATAGGGAAAAACAGAGAAGAGGAGAAGCCTACTTGAAGAAAGAAGCATCAACCTAAAGAAGCAGACAAAGGGAGATGCAATTCCAAACCAACACATGTCAAGATGGAAGGTTCCTGGGTAGGAAGGCAGCAGGGGTTGGGAGAGACAGCAAAGGCAAGGACTAAAGTGTCCTGCGTATGTCGGAAGCTGTGCCCATGCTGGAGAGAAATGGTGAGAACAGAGCTCTTGTGTGAGTCACCAACTGCAGTGCTTTGTTACAGCAAGCCTAAGAAGCTAACGCAATAGACAGTGGTCAACTTTTTCTGATGCTTTAAGAACAGTTGGTCTTCTCTAAGCGCGCAGCCCCTGGCAGATGCATCAAGCTCCAGTGGAGGGCCACACATCCAAAAATATGTGGGCAGCACAAACTGGACTCTACAGCTTCGTGTTTCAAAGAGGATGCCAAGTCAGGAGGGTAAGGTGGTGGGGCTGGGAGGAGGTGGAGGAGCGGGATAAATATGATCAAAACGTGTTTAAAACTCTCAATAAAACTAATAAAAAAATGAAAACAAAAAGGTTTCGTGAAAAATGACTGTTAACCCTGTTGACCAGTGGGCAAAAGACACAAGCAGAACTTACCCTAATGTGCCCAAACACTGGTAGAGTTTCATTGAACAATTTCCTTGGGATGTCCATTTCTGGATTAATGTGGTGTCGGTCAGGACAGATCCTTTTGTCTCTGGGGAAAACAAAGGACTAGATTTTAAAATAAGAAGAAACTACGTTAACACGAAGTGTTAACTGCAGTGGTTTGGTCTGATGCTGCCTGTATGTAGAACACTTCTATAGCGTGTATTCTAATGATAAAGAAATGCTGGCTTCTCAAGATGTGGTTGCCCCCAACAAGCAGATCCTCACATACCCTAAATGATGCTATGTGAACCTTCTCCCCAATTTAACTGGCTGTGATTGGGCAGTGGAGGGAGAGAGGTAGTCATTTTGGGAAGAGCATGTGGGAACCTCTGGGCGCTCCTTTTGCACTGAGTGGGTTGACACAGGGAGATAGGTGTACAACAGTTTCATCAAGGAGCAAGTTTATTACCTATGAATTTCAATGCATGGTACTACTCAATTTTAAAAAGCACTGGCTTACTTGCAAAAGCCAAAAGCTTTAAGATATGGACAAAGAGGTCTTCTGGCCTTCTTATCTTCTTTGGCTTCCAGGACCCCGGCAGTAAACTCATACAGTTCTGATGGAATTTTGGCATCTGCTCGCTCCAAGTATCGCAGGACACCAACGGCATGGCTTGCATTCCTCTCCGTCAGCAGCAAGACAGATTTAGTTTTCTTATCTCCCTGCTCTGCAGGTGAACCCTTAAAATTGGGGATGAATAAAAGAGGCAGATCATCCATACCAATCTGATCTCACTCAATAAAGCTTTGTAGATTCTGAATTTGCCAGTACACACACACACACACACACACAGAGTGAAACAAGAAATATAACAAAAATTGATCAAACCTGTCCAGTTAAATTCTGAAAATGATCAGACATGCAATATAGGCGTCCACCAAATACTTTTGGCGAGGAAGGAAAGCTGAAGTGAACCACGCATGTGGCATCAGTGATGGCCAGGAGTGGTATGCAGTCATCTGTTAAGGCTGGAGAAAAGCATTTCCATAAGGCCCCATAAATGGGTCTTTCTGCGTGAACTCTGATAAACAGGCCCAGTGCCCACACTGTACCATGTTTCTGTACTACATTTTGTTTCCTTATTTGAGGTGCAGAGGACTGAAGTCAGGCCTCATGCCTGCTAGGCAAAAGCTCAACCATTAAGCTACACCCACAGCCTGCATCACACTTTTAATATGCAAAGTACCATCTTTCTCCCCCTCCTCCCCCACCCCCGCAAAATGCTACAGCATACTGATAAAGAGAAGAATTCCTTCCTCTAGCGTAAATCTGGCTGCCCATAGTTTTCCCTTGCTCTGTACATCTTGACGTTTATATTTCTGTTATTAACCTTACTATCATTACAGATGTGTTCATGAATGGATGAATGAATAGACAGACAGACAGATACACAGACCAACATAGACTTTCTATATAGGTGAACCCAAACTTGAGCTCAGGGAAGAACTCTGCCTGTTAAGCTGAGAGCCCTTGGGTACCTAGATTCGCCTTTTAAGAAGAGACTAATTTTTATTTTAGATTGAAATCTGAAACCTTAAAAATCATGAGATGTCTGAAGATGAGAAATATAAATGAAGAAATGGTCCCTACTGCTCAGCCTTATCTAAATAGAAATTAAAGTACTTACTTAACACAATGTGAGAGCCAGAACTTAACTTCTTCTTCCACTGTTCCAAAATACTTTTTAAATTAAAAATCATTTCTTTATGCATTTTCAAGCAAAATATTGAATTGCTTTCTACTACCTGAAGATGAAATCAAAGCCATCAGTTCACCATCATGCCCACATAAGCTCAGCCAATGGTTCTACTGGTAACTAGCAGTGTCAAGTCTGAATTAGCAGGAGGAGTATAAACCATCCCCAAGGCTCTACAGTTTTCATCTAAAAATCTGCTTTAAGTGAAACACTATTTGCTGAACTATTTCTCTTTTGGATAACGTGAACGTCCGTGCACACACATGTGTATATCTACAGCAGGTATGTGTGCTACCCTTAATGAGGCCTTTCAAGCTGTATGCCATGGCTTATTATGATGGAAAGAAAGACACGGTGCTGAGTTTTTCATTTTGTATTTGGCTTTGTTTCTACACTTTAGCATAAAAGTTTATAGAATTAGATCAAATAGAATAACTCTTACCATGAGGTGTTTGGCCCTTCTGTCTACGATGGAGACGGTCTTCTTGGTTTTCTTACGAGTACTAATGCTCAAGTGTTTTCAACAACCAAAGCTTACACACTTCACCTGAACCAGCCACATAGCACTGCTTCTCCTCCAGAGCCTGCGCTACCTTGTGAGACTGCATCTCCCTAAGCCCTCTCTGCGCATTTCTGTCCAGCAGACTGCTCTGGCTCCCACCAATGGTGGAAAGTCCCAGTGTGAGGACAGGCTTACCTTACATACGATCTCTGTCTCTGCTACAGAGCAGGTGAAGATCAAGGTCTTCTGGGCCTGACTTGGAACAAAGTTCAGCACTTGGAGTAAGGTAGAGGTTTTGTCGCACTCCAGGCACAGATGTACTACCTGCTGACGAACACAGAAACAGGTGGTTTCTGAGGTGTCAAAGCACTGCAGCTGCGCTTCTCCCAGAGAGATTATACTTGTAACAGGAAAAAATGCAAAGGAAATGAATAGAAATGTGACTCATGCTTACAGACTTGAGGATGAAACTACAGTTGTCACCTAACAGGCAGCATGAGTACAACTTTCTTGTATTCAAGGGCTGCTTTAAGTGAAACACTGTTTGCAAAACTATTTCTCCTTTAAATAACATGCACGAGAGTGTGAGTATATGCACGTGTCTATTGACTGAGACACCCCAGCCCCTCCCCATCACCTGCTGGACATTGCCATAGAGGGCAGCCTCCTCAAGGGCGGTGATCACGATGTAGGGATCCTTCATGAACTCTCTGACTAGATGGTCTATGTGTCTGTTCCAGTGAACACCCACAGCTACAATCTGGTGTGGTGCAGACTCCCGCTCCTCCACTTCAACATTTTTTTTAAAGTTATCTAATATGGCAAACATCTGAAAAATTAGTAAATTTAATCTTTGTTTCAAAATAGAGTAAAGGATTAGATAGAACACAGAATTCAGGGACTGTCTGATTTTTTTTAGTGTGTTGACTTTCCAGAAATAAAAAGGAAAAAACGTTTTCAAAAGAAGAGAATGCACTGCCAATCAGTGGACACTGTAAAATTCCACTGGGATGTAATTAAGCCACAAAGAGCATCTTGGTATGTAACGTTTGTGACAAGGGATTAGCATGCTTATGTTAAAAACTTCAAAACTCATTTACAGAAAGATGACCCCATCAAATAAAACAGCCAACTAACACATACACAAATAGACACAATGACCAATTTACATTAATTTTCAATCTAACTAGCTAAGGAAATAGGAACTAAGCAAATAGGAACCCACTGTTTACAAGTTGGCATGGGAAACAAAGCAAACTACAAGGCAGGACCCGGTTTCTGCAGGGCAGGCAAGCAGTGTGCATGGTGCGATGGCCTGCTGCCGACAACAGACTGTCCGCTGCTCAGACAGGCGATGGTGCAAAGCTGTCCATCTAAGAACCAGCTTGGGAACGTGCTCCGAGACTTCAAAGGCGACACACAGTCACTAAGAGACAAAGCCTGAGCCTCACCTGGGGTCACCATCACTCCCAAAAATATTGCTCTTGGTTAGCTTGTCAGCTTCAAAAAACTCAGAGGACAGGGCTCAGCAGGAGAGCATTTCCCTAGCATGCACAAGGCACAGGTTTAAAATAAGTTGTTACAAGCAACAACAAGCATACTACAGAATAGCATAGCACTATTATTAGTAATTATTAATATTGTTAAGTACAAAGTTTACATTGTAAATCAGTGAAGAGCTGACAGTGTAGAAACACTGGCACTATTACAATGGATAGCAGCGGGCACCCAGTGTGTCCACACTCACCTGCTCATTAGCTTCAAAGAACAGTACATGCACTTCATCCAGAACCAAGTGGCAGAGTCTAAGAAACAACAAGCTTCGGTATGTGAGAAGTCTCAAAAGGCTGTGTGGCGTTGTGACAATCACATCACCTACATTTAGAAAACACAATGAACATCTTTTAGGTTTTCTACAGGTTTCTCCAATACGTCCTTCACTGTGATTCCACTTCCTTCTCAGAAGCCATTTTCTACTGGGTGAGCAAGGCAAGCAAGTCCCTGACCACCCTATCTGAGCCTGCATATCTGACCACACCCCCAGCTGCCACAGCTCTGCTTGCCTAAAAGGCAGATTTCCTCAGCCCTGTGCTCAGCATCTGGCAGCAAATGTTCGGTAGCATATGACAACTGAATGAAATCATGCAGTTGTCTCAGAAATGTGAGTCAAGACTGAACCTTCACCACTGATACCCATTGGTAACTAGGAAGTCAAGTCAGGGCCAATGGCTAGCAACTGAGGTCCCAGCTACTTAGGCAAGCTCACTGACTTCTGCAAAGAAAACCAAACAGCTTGGAAAGGATGCTTACACCCCCTTGGAAGCTTCATATTTTTGGCTTCATCTTTGTGAAGTCCAATTGTTAATAACACAGGATGAAGAGGTCTGGAGGACATGCTATATTCTCCCAATAACTCAAAAATAAACTGAGCCTTTTTCCACCCAGGACACACGATGACTGCAAGAGGCTGCAAAGACAAACAGATTCAAATGATTTGGACACTTGTTAGGAATCAAACACAGTATATATGTGAAACATCCAGACCATCTCCGGGCACAGAATAAGTCTTTAGCTATCATCGTCACGCAGATGAGCAAAGATATCGT
This sequence comes from Rhynchomys soricoides, assembly GCA_019843965.1. NCBI lineage: Eukaryota > Metazoa > Chordata > Mammalia > Rodentia > Muridae > Rhynchomys > Rhynchomys soricoides. Next base: position 1,624,260 of record JADRCH010000287.1, read on the forward strand.
TTCACTAGAGAGAGTTGGGAAACACTGAGCTTAAGCTGAGCTAAGCACCCCTAAGTCTTTAAACCTTGACATACTCTTACAGGGTAGGGCCAATTGTTCTTCACTCCACAGGGTGAGAGTCTGAGGATCAGAGGTAAAGTCGCTCCTCAAGGCTGCACAGCTAACACATCAGCAGGAGACTAAGAACCCAGAGGTCTGGCTCCATTTCCTGCTCCTAAGCACTAGGATGAGAAGTCTGGCTCCATTTCCTGCTCCTAAGAGCTAGGATGAGAAGTCTGGCTCCATTTCCTGCTCCTAAGCGCTAGGATGAATGAATGGCTTGAAAGAGCCATCATTGCCTTTCCCGAGGAGACTGCCTTCTGAACCCACTCTCCATCAGCCCGGACTCCCCAGGATGCCTGCCTGCCAACATTTTATGGACACAGTGAGATGAGCCTAGTCTCCTCCTTCCTCTAGGAAAGTCCAGCCAAGTGCCAACTTCTCCACAGGCCTGAAAGCAGGCTGACCATGGAGGCAAGGAGAAACCAGAGGAGACACAGGATAAAGGGCTAGTGTCACTTTCAGCCCTAAAAGGGGCTGTGCCTCAGCACAAAATGGCACTTCCACCGTTAGCTGGGCTCAGCTACTTGCTAACCTAATTCAGGGGTGTAAATGCATCCGTTGAAGTCAATACATAACTAGTATAAATTCCAAACATAAACCATCACACTGCATGGCAGGGTTAGGAAAAACAAACAACAAAACCACAAAACTCAGTACGCTTTTAAACTCTGAGCATGCATCCTTGCAAAACTCAGTACGCTTTTAAATTCTGAGCATGAATCCTTACCACAAGTGCTTTACGGTGCATGGTGGAACCCTCTGTTCTGCATTTTTTGTACCATGTTCTGGGATGGCAGTTTTTACAACTGTTCTCTAGATAGCCAAAACGTAGCGAGGCACTACCCACCACCAGTCTGCCCTTATGTCCCATTTCCCTCCTTTCTTATCCATGGGGAAAGATTATTACATATGGTGTGTGCTATCAGTCATAGCCCAGAGAATTACAACAGAAACCAAAAGTCTAATCAGATACTCACCACTGGTCAGTTAAGCCAACAGCTTCCCATGCACCAATGTTCTCATGTGACACAGTAACAAGTGGGGTGATAATCATATGAATTATGCTAAGGTCATTTTATAGACTCTGTATTCAACTCTACAAGCCATGACTCTTGAGCCCAGCCGGGGCTCATGAATGGACTACAGGAAAAGTCACCTGGGGACTTAGTGACACAAACAACACTGAGAAAGCAAAGGCTGCTTTCTAATAGTCCAGGTTTGCCTTGTTCAAACACAGTTTTAATGTGTACCCAAGGCTAACCTCAAATCCACTATGTATTCCAGGCTGGCCTCAAATATTATTGCCTCAGTGTCCCAAATTCTGGGAAAATAGGCTTGTGCCACCAAGCCAGGCCGATAATTCAGCTTCTAGTCTAGCAGTTTGGGAAATTTAGAGTAATATCTTTTCTTTACCAAACAAACATAGAAATATAGATGTGTCATTTGAAAACAAACATTTAATCCATTTCAAAATGATCTCCAACTTACTCCATTTCTACTTGGTAATGACCTGTAGCAGCCCCCCATCTGCAAAATCGTAAGCAGCGGTGGCAGGTACAACAAGGGGTCATTTCCACAGTGAGAAATGACAACCACATCACAGCCACGTGCAATAGGAGGCCAAGAGTAAGATGCAGTGTGGCTGGGTCCAGGGAACTTGTTTCTTTGAAGAGCCTACAGAGAAGATGGTGTGGGAAGAGAAAGACATAAATGACAGAGGAAATCTTCCATCTCAGAGCTCCATGCACCTCACTGTCACCACCAGGACACCCCCCCACACGGCTTATTCTGGTGCTCTCCCAAGGCCTACTATGAGTTCTTCATGGATGCTTCCCAAGTACCAAATCCCTATTTTAAGATTATTGGTTCTCTGACCCATTAAAGGGTCTACTGAGTAGCCAACCCCAACCAGATGACTAAAGCATACTGCCTCATTTGATTTTTGAGACAGGATCTTGCCAGACTAGTCCTAAACTCTTTTTTTCTTCACATGAATGGGTGTTCTGTCTGCATGTGTTGTTTATGCACCACGTTCATATCAGAAGAGGGCCACAAAATCCACTGGAATTGAACAGACAATTCTGAGCCACTGTGTGGGTACTGAGAATCAAACTGGGTCTTCGGCAAGAGCAACAAGTGCTCGCAACTGTGGAGCCAACTCTCCAGCCCCAAACTCTTGCCACAGTTCCCAGGTGCTGGGATTACAGACACATGCCACCTTACCTGCCTTACCCTTTAAAAACACATGCTTTTATTGGCAGACTATTCTCTTCACCTATCACTAAAACCAGAATGTTTCAGAAGCCTGCATCCGCAAGTACAATTCCCCAAAAGGTATTGAATGCTCTGTGCTACCCTCCTTCCCAAGACCTTGAGCTTCAGCTCAGCTGAAGGGCCATGGGGCGTGGCAGCTCACTTTGCCTGCAGCTCACGTGATCTTCATTCTCGACACTCTTGTGGAGAAGAAACCAGCAGTTTCTGGACATGAGGTAGAGGAAGTACATTTTCTTGAGATTTTTACAAACCTGAAAACCTATTTCTACCCATATAGCTTACTAAGAACCCAAGTATAGACCTGTTTGTAGGGCTGAAATGACTAAATGCTCAAGTCCAAGGTCCCCAGAGTAGCTGGGTACAAGTCTGAGGTCATTCTGAAACCTGACCTCTGGTGGGATCACTTCTTCAACAGCAACTTCATGACTATACCTGAGTTCAGATGGGTCAAAGCCATGTGCTTATCTGAAGTCTGGTCATTTGTGCTAGTTAGGGACTGTCAACATGGGAATTCATGTCACTCAGGTCCACAAAATGTTCACTGTTCTTGCTCAGAGAACCTCTTGCCCTGTTCCTTTTTCTAGCAATCTGATTTTTCAACCTCAGGTTAAACATGAGACGCGATTCTACTTGTCTATGGTCTTTCCATTCACTCACACTTCACACTTCACACCTACTGCTTATAAAGATGCTCTTGTTACTTCTCACTCTTTGGTTTCTGAACGTTTCTGCAACTTCGTGTGTATGTTGAGACGATTTCCTGTAACCCTAGCTGTCTGTGAATTGTTGTTTGTAACTCTAATCTCTCGGAGTGCTGAAATTACAAGTATAAACTATATCAGTACCCCGTTTAAAGTCTAGGTCCAGTCTTTTTCTTCTTGTACATTAAGCCATGAATCCACAGGGAACAGATCCAGCAGCTCAGCTCTTTTGTTAGCTCTCACAAAGAACTTCTCTGGCTGGACCAGGCAGGAGCCCCAGTAGAACCCAGATATGCTCATCTTTGGCTTCCTTTCCCCTCATTTTCCTGTACATGTTTCAGGAACCAAGCAGCTCTCTAGAATGTATGTCCAATCAAGACACATACTAATTCTCTTGACATGAACAGTGCTTGTTTACAACACTGCCAACAGCATGCAGAGTGGTTTGCTGTGGTAATATTCATGGGGCATTCCTTTTTGAACAGTACCCCTTCCCTTGATGCCTTCAACATCAGCCTTCTTGTAGATTTGGACAGATGTGGTCACAGCACAGCTGTTTGCTTCCTCGAGGCCTGGAGAACATCAGTGAACGAGTAACAGCTTCCCATCCACTAGAAGGTCCTAGGGGCATATCCAGCAAGCAAGGGTTCCTCCGCTCCCTTTTGTGTTTGCCACTATGGTCAATTATGGCAAGATCCTGGTCCAGCTGAAAGGAAGTCTCTGCACCCCAAAAGAAGAAACACAAACAAAAAGCTTGTTACTGTTAAATGGATGCAATATCTTCTTGTATCTCTTGGAATAGTTTCTTTGTTAGAAAGCAAGCCTCATTATGCTGCTCATGCTGACTCCAAAGTCCTGAGCACAGGAATCCTTGTGTCTCAGCCTCCCAAGTCGCTGGGAGTGCAGGCCCATAGCACTGCACCCACTGATGCCTGCTTTCTAGCAGTTTCTACTCCCTGCATGGAGTTTGGTTTGGTTTCTCCTTTTTTTAGGTGAAGGGTTATCGTCGGAATGTTTACAGTCAGCAATTTCTTCACTGAAGAGACACTGTCCCGACAAGCAGCTCAGGTGGTGAGGTAAATCTTGTTATCACGGATCCTAACACTGCAGGAAGACAGGGTGGCAGGCAGGCATTTTGACTGGAACAGTTTTAAACTGTATCATGAAATGCTCTCCAGAAAATGGCTCTAGTTATCCCCCACTTAGAATAATACAAACTGGCAGGGCACGGTCAAGAAACAGACTTAAAACAACAACCACAACAGGTTTCAATCCCAGCATTTTGGAAGCAGAGGCTGGAGGATCTCCGTGAGGAGGATCAAGGCCAGCCTGGTCTACAGAGTGAGTTCCAGGACAGCCAGGGCTACACAGAGAAACCCTGTCTCAAGAAACAAACCCAAAACAACAAAAACCAATCAACACGCAGGCTGTGGCTGTTTACTTGTCTCCGACCCTCGCCTGCCCTATTAAGTCAGCCATTCTGCATCTGTCTACTACCTTCTTCCACCCTGTAAAATCTCTTTCCTACTTAAGTAAGATCTCACAACCTCCTCTCATTCTTTTCATCCTTGTGGTTTAGCTTTCTATTATTCAAAAACAAATCCTAGCCTTTTTTTTTTTTAAATCAGAAAGGAAACATAAGTATGTATAATGATTTACCAAGAGAAATATCTAGGTTATAATGGAATTTTGAAAAACATGGGCAAACACACATCTATCACAACTGTCCTAGAAATATGTTCTAACCTCCCTCTGAATGCCCATCTGAAAATTTACTTCAGAAAAGCTGGGTGGTGGTGGCACACGCCTTTAGTCCCAGCACTCAAAACGCAGAGGCAGGCAGTTCTGAATTCAAGGCCAGCCTGGTCTACAGAGCAAGTTCCAGAACAGTCAGGGATACACAGAGAAACTTTGTCAAAAGAAAGAAAGAAAGAAAAGAAAAGCAAAGAAAAGAAAAGAAAAGAAAAAGTAAAACAAAAAAAAAAAAATTAAAAAAAAAAGAAAACTTACACCAGAACAGGATCTACAGTTGCATAATGGGCTGCTCTATAAAAGAATTCATCTTCTTGGAAGTTAATCTGGACTTATGAATACATGAGAAATAAATCACAAAGATTTCAAGAGAATTTCAGAAGCAAGAATTATGCAATGGCGCCTTAGAAGTGTTTAAGATTCTCCTATGGGACTGGAGTATGGTCCCGTGAGAAATGCATGCCCAGGATCACGAAGCCCTGGATTCCATCCCCATCACTTAGAACAGAACAGACAAAGCAAAACAAAGTAACCCTCTGTGTTGGAAAAGATTGGCATTTCTTTCCTCAGGAGTCTGGCTTTAAGAACACGTTCACCTTCTTCAGGTCTCCTGACAGAGGTGATTTATCCAGGGTGAGGCAGGGCTCGATCCTGTTCCGGAGCACTACACCAGGCTGTAGTGTGCCCAGCTTCACCTTCTGCAACTAACCAACACAGACATTAGAAAAAACCACAGCCAAGTCTTCCTCGATTAGGCAGCAGAGTATTAAGGGCTTTACCAAGAAGAAAACCGTTTTCTTATGATCTTGCAGATCATCATCATGTAAAAACCTAGAATACATGCTCCCTGGAAAACACTGCCAACCACCCAAATTAAAGATCATTTGTTCCCCCAAGAAAACACAGGCCCCACGGCAGTGGCTCCCTAGATTCTGCAAAAGCCATGACTTGGGGAAAACCCATCTAAGGGAGTTTGAAGGGAGAAAAGAGGCTTTAATAACACTGCCAGCTTCTCTTGTTTGATCTTCTATTTTTAGAGTTTGTAATACCTGGTGCAGGTCAGAGATCTCATCCGTTCTCAAAGGATCAGGATTTAGAAACTGCAGTAATCTGTAAAGCAGTTTAAAGGACAACTTGAAGAAGGAAGTAGTTAACATTTCCCCACTGAAATCCTATTTAACTCTTCCCCTGTGGAGGGAGACACAGTGGGGAAACACTATGCTCTGTCTTGCTGGCTTTACTACCATTCGAGGACCACGGAGGTCACATCAGTTTCCTGCATCCCACTAGAAACCTGGGCTGGCATCTGGGCTGTTACCCCTATCACCGATGTCTTGCACAGTGTTTAATAGGAGGCCCAGCTAAAGTCAAAATCACTGGTCCAATTATCAGCTTTATTTTATAGTCAGAAAATACCAGATGAGGACTTGTCCTCTGGTAATGCAAAAAAGAAGTAATTTGAAAGTGCCTTTCTTTATACCCAGACCTACTCACTCCACAGTATGGGTAAGGATTGGTGAGAGCAGCAGAGAAGTCACACCATTTTCTGAGGTGGTAACTTGAAGACAAGTGTGGTGGTCACACAGTGAACCACATTCTTTCCTGAAACCCCATTCATGTCTACAGACTTTTTTGTTGTGGTTGTTGTTTTTGTTTGATGTTTTGTTTGTTTTGTTTTGAGGACAGGGTTTCTCTATGTAGCCCTGGCTGGCCTGGAACTTGAGAAGTAGACCAGGCTAGCCTCAAACTCACAGAGATCCACCTGCCTCTGCTTCCTGAGTGCTGGGATTAAAGAAGTACACCAATACTGTCTGACTCAGTGTCGGGTTAGAGTGGTGTGAGTCCGAGTCCACCCCAGGGTTTCGGCCTCTGGGGGAGGCAAGACACAGGAAGTTTGACTGTGCTCACTCCATGGCACTGCTGGACAGGTGTGGGTTGTGAAAAGCGGAGAGACACCACCCGGGAGGTGGGGGAGTGCAGCCTTCGGTCCGAGGACTTCATAGCCAGTTCCATCAGGTTTTCAGGCTCTTGGGCATCGCAGGAGCTGCTGGATGCCGAGGAAGAGCTGAGAACAGAGTGGGGGCCCTTGGGCTGCATCTAGCCCAGGCCAAGAGGGTAAGGCGGGGAGGAGCCTGGCTGAGTTTCGCTGGGGACGGAGTCTTTGGCTTGTCAGTGGCTAGCTGGCTTGGTTTGGTAGAGACCGTGGCTGGGAGCACAGAGAGGCCTTCTACGGAGACTGGACGTGGCTCTTTAGTCAAAGGCCTGTTCCATTGGTCCCCACAGCAGATCCCAATGAAAAGAGACAGTCCATGGTTTTAGGGAGTTTATTGTCATGGTGGAGAGTGGTGATGAGTGAAACCATACCCCACTACCTCAGGACTGGCCTGAGGTTAAAATACCTTTTGCAAGGAGGAGTGACTGGGAAGGGGAGTTTATTGGCTAAGCCTCTAGGTACCTCATTAAAATGGAGATGTCTTGAGACTACATGACTATACCTCTACCTAGGGAGGGGCTTGGGGCATTTGTTGCCCTTATGTGACAGATGGTCACAGACCTATGGAGAGCTGCAGCCTCGTGTCAGGAGCCTGGGACCCAGAAGCATGGAAAACTGCCTACCATCCCTTGTATGGTTATCGGCTGCTAGGGACCCCCTACTGGGCCTCCAGGGTTTTAAACTTTAGCTCAACCAGAAACCAGGCTGCCTTTCACGGTCCTACAACTCAGATTTTTTTTTTTTTTTTAAATGCAAAAGCTACAAGACCTTACTCTCTCTCAGTTGATGAGTAAATGAAATGTGCAATGGAACGCTGCTCAGACTCAGTCATACTGCAGCAGAGGGGAGTCCACACACCAAGGAACCCTGGTTGGCTCACTAGGCCCTAGAACACCCCACCAAAAGCCTCTGCCCTTATTAAGGCAAAAAGAACAGAAATGCAGCATCAAGAGCAGCAACAGCACACTCCAAATGCAGCATCAAGAGCAGCAATGACACTTCCCAAAACGATTAGCACCATTAAGAAAACAAAGTCGTCACATGTATGAAAAAGGACATGATACTATGATGGTTCATCTAACTTCCAACTTGATTGGTTTGAGAAAACCCTAGGTCACTAATAAAGCACAGCCCTGGTGTGCCCAGGAAGGCATTATGATGCAATCAGCACATTGGTCTGCAACTGAGGGTAGAGGAACCCTAAATGTGGCTAATATTATCCTGTTGGCTAAAGGCCAGTTGGAACAAAAGCAGAGTCACACCAGTGCTGGTGTGTGATCTCTCACCCTGTCTCTTACTCACTGTAAGGTAAGCCATCCACTCTCCTACACCCACACCAGGTATTTTAATCTATTATCAAAGTAGTCCCCATTGATCTGGTCTCAGTGTCATATATTCTTTCAAATAATGCTAGAGGGAGCCACTACCAACAAAACTGTGTGGAATTTCATCTCACATATATCCAAAGTTGGCTGATGATGTTGGCAAGAGGCTTTTTGTGATTTGGTTGTCTTGAGTCATTATTGCTCAGATGAGAGACCCCATTCACTTCATCAGGTTGTAAAGTTGAATTTTGTTAGGATCTGTACTTGTGTCTGTTAGTTTCCTAGCTGACGTAAGTGGTTACTGGTTCATGCTTCCCAGGAATATTGAGTGGCATACATGGTGCTTTATGAACCTCTGCTCTGCCTATGGATCCCACATACTTCTATCACCCATTCCAAGAGAATGGGTAATGTACAGTCTAGAAAGGGTGTGATGACCTACTACACAGCTGGCTGAAAAGTGCCATTAGCATGATAAACAGGAAATGAAGCCATGGACTCCAGCAGAGAAGGCTAGCAGGGTCCCTCAAAGGCAGGAATCTTGGAGGAATGGACATCTTTTGTCTTTTCTTCATTACTCTAACCAGAAACGGTGCACATGGCTCCACAAGCCTTCAGACAGTGCCGCTGGTCCCAGGTACTCCTTTTCTGGTTATGGGGGATGGTAACTTGGGTTTCTACCACTGTGATAAAATACTATCCAAAAGCAACTTGGAGAGGAAAGGGCTTATTTGGCTTACACATCCTTAGAGGGAAAGCAAGGCAGGGACCTGGAGGCATGAACTAAAGCAGAAGCTATGAAAGTGCTGCTTGCTGACTTGCTGCAACCCCTTGATGAAGGTTGGTTCCTTGTGGATATATTCTTTGAAGACCCTGTACATCATCTCAAGCTCCAAGAGCCTGATGCTGCATGCAAGCAGCTCAGCTGCATTGTTTGGCAACTCTTGGGCTGTTTTATGGCTTCGGTACAGGACTTCATGTCCTAGGAGTAGTCCCTTCTGGAAACACCTGTTGCCCTAGTTCTTCATCTTTTCAAAGGCGAGTCTGGTCATGGAGGTAGTGTCTCACTGCTTGCAGGATTTGAGCACACGTGGTTCAAAGCTTTGCCACAGATTTACTGAGAACTGGATAGCACCCTTGTACTTTTCTTCTTTGAAATGCAACTCTCAGTTTGGGCATAAGCTCTGGCAATCTGTTGGTAAGTCTTCTTGGTTCACTTGCTCCATTTGGATGACTTCTCATAAAATTCCTCTTGTTCACTGTGGCCACCTTTTTCAAATTACACAGCTGCTTGATTGGTAATAAAATTCATTATGGTGGGGTCTAGTTCCTTGGCTCAATCATAGTGCTTCAGGGCCATTTCAAATCTTTCTTCTTGGTTGTATTAGTCCCTAACTCCCTTTTCCTTTGGTACTTCTTCATACTCTATGGTAATCTTTTGACTTAGCCTTTTTTTTTTTAGAGGAAATAGGGTTGGGGGGGAGGTACTATGGTTTCTCCCTCTTCAATTATACTGCTCAGATGAACCCTGGGAAGTACATGGAGAATGGCCATGATCTGGTGACCTCACAGTTGCATGCCAAGACTGGAAGGCTTGCTTTGTAGCTGCTCTATTAGTAGATAGGATCCCTGAGCAGTGTCCTTATACTGAAATCACTTACTAACTTTGGTATGGGTTAGACATGTTGAAGGGTATGTAAATGCCCTTTACCTCTCCAATGTCTCTGTCAATCATCTCTCCCTTTGTGTTCTGTATAAGCCCTTTTAAATTGAGAGTTATCTGTTTTTTTTCTTTATGTTTACGTGTGGTGTGTGTGTGTGTGTGTGTGTGTTTGAATTTGTGAGGAGGCTAAGGTTGGGAACAGGAATCATCTTTGAGGCATGATCTCTCAGCCAAACCCACAGCTCACCAATACAGGCAGTCACAAAGCCAGCTTGCACTAGGAATTCAATTTCCATTTTTTGAGGCTGGAATTAAAGAATCCAAGTTCTACACTCTTGCTTGCATGGTAATTGCTTTATTGCTCAGCCATTTCCTCAACACGTTTTGCATGTTAAAAAACATTAAGTTTTAAAAACATTTATTTATGTGCATGTATGTCCACACATGTATACAGGTATAGTAGAAGTTGGTTTTCTCCTTCTACCATGGGGGATCTGGGATCCAACTCAGGCTTGGTAGCAAGAAACTTTGTTTGCTGAAACATCTCACCCATCCTAAATTCTTTAAAAATGTACATGTAGCGGGGTAGTGGTGGCACATGCCTTTACCTCAGCACTCAGGACAAAGAAACAGGGAGATCCCTGTGAGTTCCAGGCCAGCCTGGTATACAGAGTGAGTTCCAGGCCAGCCAGGGCTACATATACACAAAACCAACCAAACAAAACCCCCACATGTATTATTTTTGTATATGTACGTCTATGCAGGTATGGAAATCAAAGAACTACTTGAGGCAGTCAGTCTTTCCTTCCATATGGGAGCTGGGGATTGAACTTATGGTGGCAAGCACCTTTACCCACTGAGCCATCTTACCTGCCATGCTCTGTGCTTCAAGTCATCCTCACAGGGCTTAGGGACTCAAGAGCTACTGTTTTTCATGAATAGCCCTGTTTCAGTTGGGTTTTAGGTCAATGGTTTTATAATTATCTTTGAAAGCCTTCTGGTAGTTTCCTTTCCTGGCAGAGGCTACAGGGTGATAGCGATAGACAGAGCCCAGGGTTCTAGGGATCGGTTTAACAGCCTTCGAGTAGCATAGCATGGCATCACTGATGTCACTGGCACTCAGTGCCTCATTGCCTGTGCTGGGTAGCTTTAAATGTCAACTTGACACAAGCTAGATTTACCTAAAAGAAGTGAATCTCAACTGAGAAAATGCCTCCATAAGATCTGGCTGTAGGATATTTTCTTAGTGATTGATGGGGGAGAACCTATCCCATTTTGGATGGTGCCACCCTTGGGATGGTGGTCCTGTGTTCTATAAGAAAGCAGGCTGAGCAATCCATGGTGAGCAAGCCACTAAGCAGTAACCCACCACAGTTTCTGCATCAGCTCCCGCATCCAGGGAGCAGCCCTGCTTGAGTTCCTGCCCTGACTTCTTTCAATGATGGACTAGAATGCGGAAGTATAGGAACCCAAATAAGCCAAACTGTTTCCTTCCCAACCAACTTGCTTTTGACCACACAATAGAAATCCTAACTAGGACACTGACTTTCTTCAGCTCCCTGGCATGTACAAACACATGACAAATAACTGCTGTATCTTCTTCCTTCAATTGGGACTAAGCAAAGAGCACTTAGCAAGACAGTAGGTAAGACAAGGCTTTATGAGGTATGAAAATAATAGAGTTTGTCAGGGTTCATTCAATTATAATTTCAAACTAAATTATAATTTAAAAAATTCTTTGTTCCAAGGAAAAGAGTCACTTATAATAGCAGAGACGTCAAGCACTAAACAGGAAAGCTTCTCTGGGAGAGGTGCCAGCCCCACGGTGAGCCCCACACAGCCTTCAATATACTTGATTCCTGTACACTGAGAGGCTTGTACTAGTCAGAGGCCATACAGGATATGGGGCGGTTCTGGAAGCTGGCTAAGCAACCTCACAGTGATAAAAAAACCAGTGAGACTGCATGGACACAAACTATTGTAAGTTGTCGGTTTGGTAAATACAGAGCAACCGGTTAACCAGATGTGAATGTTTAAGCTGGTAGTGTCTAGTATTAAAAAAAAAATCAGAAGCATGGGTATGAACCAGTTTTGTGAATTAAACAAGCATAAAATAAATTACTCTGCTGTTAGAGAGGATGTTGTGGACCCATTCAACATTACAAAACTGGGAAGGAAAGCAAGCATCACCCACCAAAATCAACAGTCATAAGGGATAAGCTTTATCTAACACCATTTAAACACTGTCCACCTCGCTCAAAGAATCAGGATGAGAATGGCTCCTTACACCAGAACCAAGATTTAACCTGACCCACCTGACATGGCTTAAAAAAACCTACAGGAGACTTCCTGAATATTTACTGTTTTATGAGAATGGAGGTTTGAAGCCAACAGCAATAAAGGTAGATTCTTGCTTATCATTTTATGTAATTATTTCAATAAACAATTCAGGTCAGGGAAAAAGGAAACCAACCAAATGAATTAACTCAGCCCAAATAAACCAACACAGCCTTACTTCATACAGCCGTTCTTCTCACCACAGTCTTTCTCAGTCAACCGTAGTGGCTTCTCATTTGGCTTCTGGCTAAACCCACTGGAAACCAAAACACATGAAAATATTTATTCACAAGTTAATACAGGCGGTCGCCACTGCTATTTCCACTAGAACCTAGAAGGTAAGACCCTGCTGCTGAGTAAACCACATGCCTCAGTTGCAAGACACAGAGAAATTGTTGGGGGTCAGGGTCCTGTCCTTGTCTGTATGCCCTGCCCATCCACCCCATGAAGCTTTCTGATAGCTGGCAGCCTCAAGCCTTTAGCAGAGGGGTAGCTGCTAAAGAAATAAAAACAGAAACCAAACAACAACAAAAACCAAACCAAAACAACAACAAACTACAAAAGAACAACCACCCAAAACAAACCCAAGCAGAGTGAATCCGTGGTGGAAGGAAGAAACCAGAAAGCAGCAGACAGCCTCCGAAGACTGTTGTAGTAACCAGAAATGGCCAGCAGTTTCCTTACTAGTGGTTCCCTATCCCTGCAGAGGCAGAGCCCTAGGAACCTGTCTTCTCCCTCCACCGGGCCTACATCCCTTTCCTGGTGGTCCTATTTTTCATCCTCCCACATCCAACCAATCAGAGACTAGATGGTAGTTATAAATTCAGTGTGCTGGGGCTTCAAAGCCAGAGCTTCTTATGAACTTAGAGAGGAAGAGAAGAAGACTCCAGGGCCTAGCCCCAGGGGCCCCTGTTGCCTTATGGGTTAGAAGCCAGAAGACTTCAGAGTCCAGTTTGGAGCTAGCTTGCTCATCAGTCTGTCTTCAAGACTGGTCAGAGACACACTGAGCAAGGCTGCAACCCTGAGTTCACTTAGCCAGCTACCAGCCATAGGGACTCATTCCTGCCACAGCCTCTAACACTCACTGTGCTCTGCAGGGCTGTGGAAGGAAGGTCTTTCCTGAAGCTGCTTTCAGCTTCCAAGACCCACTGCTTCAGATTTCAGCCACTCCAACTTCCGGATCTGTAGCTTCAGAGATTCCTGGCTTTAAGACCTGCTATTCCAGAGACTGGATGGAGACAGAAGACTGGTCCTCCTGCTAATCCTGACCTTCAGACTTCCTCTGCCAAGGGACAGCTCTCAGCTAGCATCCCAAGGCTCTCTGGGAGCCTCAGAGTAGTAAGACTTATCCCAGCTACCATGTCTCTGGGCTAGCACCTCTTGCTACTGAGAGTTTAAATGTTTCATTTAAATCAGACATGGCACTGTTTTTCTTTGTTTTATCCTGTTGAAGGCAATTAGTCTTGGACTGACAGAGTACCTCCCTGTTTGTATTTTTTGCAGTCTCCCTACTCCATATCCTTGGAGGACTATTTGACAGAAAAACAATTCCCACTCACTGCCTCAAAACAAGGCTGGGATTGGGCTGCAAACTTTTATCCAAATTGTTTGTAACCCACAAAGATAACTACTTTCTGGGGAATTTTTGAATGCAGCAGTAAGGACGCACTTTATCCGGACACTTTTCTGTGAGAACTGGGGCTAAGCACTAACTATGAAATCATGCCTGTGCTGGCTACAGCCTCTCTGCTACTGAAACTGGTTTAGTTCTACAATTAGAAACTATCTCATGGGCCTGTGGGAAGTAAATGAAAACATGCCACTAGATCACTAACACCTGCATCTGGATGCTAAGAACATCTGAGTGCCAGCGTTATGTGGGCAGTTATGCTTCTTGGCACTTGACTACATAAAAGTGAGTTATTTATTTAAAAAAGAAAAAAGAAAAGAAAAAAGAAACTGAATACCAAAGCGACGCGGAGTAAGTGTCAACCTGGAAGCAAACAGAATATGGAGATTTCTTGGTCTTTTCCCTCCCTCTCTCAGGCTGAGGGAAGCCTAGATGCTGAACTGCACGGCAAATGTAGATATCAAAACTTCTGAGCAAGACTCCCCTGGCATGTCAAAGAAACGAGAGGCAGGGCCCTTCAGTCTAAGTATGAGGAATTCTACTTGTTTTTCTTTCTGTATGTTTTCTTCTGGTCTTGCCCCAAGACCATATTCAAACTTAGGAATTCCAAACCTGCAGCTATCAGCAATGTGTCCTAAATTACAGAAGAAAAGCCATCACTGAACTCAGAGGAAATGGTGAGCCTGTGATCTCCACCATCTTATTCCTGTTGTTAATTTGTTCCCTACATGGCCCAAACAAAACACACAGGAATTTTTCCCAGAACTCCCAGTCTAGCCTAACGGACATGGAGGAAGATTACCTGGAATGCTGAGTGTATGTGTAAATTCTCTACTTATGTTGGAGACAGTCCCAGGCTGAGCACATGTACACCAGCCATGCAGCCACTTACCGCAGTCCTGAAAAGAGCTGGCACTGCAGCCCCACAGAGAACTTTAGACAGCTGTGATTTCATTGATGTTACCATGTGCATCTTAATGAGGACAGGGGTATACTCAGAGACTTTGGAGAAGACAAGAACTATTCTTGGCTTTCTCCAACCTTGTAAACTGCTAAGCTGTGCTGCTGTGGCTTGCACTTATTCACCCTGTACATCACAACCCCTCTGTGCTGTTCATAGGATGAGCCTTATGATACAGCTGTGTCCAAGTAGGGACTCCAGACCCACTACCAGTTTTCAGTCCACTGTGCTGTCAGCTAACCAGTTGTTATATAAGATGTTTTTCCTTTAAAGTAGTGCATTTTGAGCTAAAATGTTCCAGACCACCTTGTTGTTCTGGGTGTCGGGGGTGAGGGGGAAGGATAACAGTCTATCATCAACCTTTTACATACTTACTGACCATCTGACCTTCTGTATTTGTGCCCTCCACATGCACTCAACAACCAGACTGGAAATATTTGGCAAAAAAAAATTGCCTGTATTAAACATGGAGATTTCTTCCCTAGACATGATTCCCTAAACAATATAGTATTAATAACTACTTACATAGTATTTACATTGCATTAGGTATTAGAAGGAAGTTTTAGAAACGACTTAAGATATACAGAGAATGTATGCATATTTTATAAAAACTCCATCACACCTTTTTATCTGGACTCGAATATACAAGAGTTTGATATTTTCAGCAGTCCTAGAACTAAGCCTCCCTAACCCCACATCGTAAGATGAAGGGATGACTATGCAAGATTATAACAGACTGTCCTAAGGTTCTATTCTGCTAAATGTTAATTTTCAAATCATACCTTGCTGCTGGAATATCTGGATCAGCATATATGGTTATGCCTCTTTTTGTTGGGCAGTACGCAGAAGATTCAATACACTGTAAGAACAGAACAAAGGAAGGGGAACGAGAAGGAAAAGGAGGAAGGAAGGGGGAAATGATACTCTTAAGATTTATATTTTTTGGAACCAAAATACAATGCAAATTATTTTCATCAACAATAAAATTCAAGAAGTTTTCATGCACACACACAGACAAAGTTGGATGGTTATGCTGTCACATAATCATAAGATTAAAATGTCAAACAGCAGGCCACAGGCATTTCATAGGAGTGTTTAAAATGTCTACAATTACTTTCCTTGGTCTTTTTGTCAAAAGAATTTAAGGCACATAAGAACTGAAATTATTTGAATGTCCCTCAAATCCAGATAGTAATGCATCTATACTTAGTGAGCATAAGATAGGTTACTACTTTTTTTTTTAACTAATAAAAAAAATTGTATTTACTTAGAAGCATTGAGAATGTCAACCAGTCACAATTGTTTGTAATTACAGAGAGGTATTCAGTTAACAGAACAACAGTTACCTTTGTGTAAGCTGCAGAGACAACCGAAGATGGAAAAACAAACAAACTACTGTCCCCATCCATATATAACTGATTGGTGCTGTGCACCAAGAACCTGCTTTAAATTTCCATGACAATTTACACCCCCCAGAGTGTACCAGGCAAGGTTAGTGGCTGTTGAAAATACCACCAGGACAGGGCTCTCTAAAGACACGTTCAGTTGTGTGTCAACTATACAAGAAAAAAAGGCCTTGCACAGTTAAAATCAAATCTTACACAGCCTTACGTTTCAATTTTTTAAAAAGTAGTTGTGTACAGGGGGGTTAAATGCTTTATAGACAAGAAAAAAAACTGAGCTAGGACCAACTTATTCATCATCATCTTCTTCCTCCTCTTTGTCCTCCTCATCTTCCTCTTCCTCTCTTCAGCCTTGACCACTCCCTTTTTGCTGCATCGGGTTATCCTTTAGCTCTGTAGGCAGCGATATCCTTCTCGGACTTCTCCTTCAGCTTGGCGGCCTTCTTCTCGTGTGGCTGCTTGTCATCTGCTGTAGTGTTGTTCCACATCTCTCCTAGTTTCTTTGCAGCATCACCAATGGATAAGACAGGATGCTCGCCTTTGATTTTGGGGCGATACTCAGAACAAGAAGAAGGCCGGAGGAGGCCTTCTGGGCGCATTGGGGTCCATGAACTTCTTTTTGGTCTCCCCCTTGGGGGTGGGGGGGATTAGGTTTTCATTTCTCTTTCATAATGAGCCTTGTCAGCCTTTGCCATATCTTCAAATTTCCCCTTTTCTTTAGCAGACATGGTCTTCCACCTCTCTGAGCACTTCTTAGAGAACACCGAGAAGTTGACAGAAGCATCCGGGTGCTTCTTCTTGTGCGCCTCCCGGCAGGTTTGCACAAAGAATGCATGTGAGGACATTTTGCCTCTCAGCTTCTTAGGATCTCCTTTGCCCATGTGTAGTTGATTTTCCTCCTCAAGGCAGAGTCGCCCAGTGCCCGTCCGGTTGTCTCTTGCCCAGCACTGTCTCTATGGAGCTGCCCGGCTGTCTCTTGCCCAGCACTGTCTCCATGGAGCCCCCCGGCTGTCTCTTGCCCAGCACTGTCTCCATGGAGCTCACTGTACTGCAATGGCTACTTTTACAGATAGGTTACAACTCACCTCAAACAAAAGCTAGACAAAGGAGCCAGTTACCTCTCCACTAAAATAGACGACAAACTACATTTTTCATAGATAAACTACTCTGGGGATTTCTAAATATGAATATTTGCTGATCACAGGATATTTCTGTCATGTGAACTTTATATTCAGTGGGCATTCAGACATACAACCTTATCCATGTGTTTTAAAAGGAGGTGCTGCTGCTGCTGCTTCTCAAACATAATTTTAGGCAAGTCTGTCAAGGAATCCTTATAGTTTACAGCTTTATCTGCAAAATAAAGATAGTGATAAAAAGCTATCTTGAAAACTATTTATATAAAATAGAGCAAAAATAATAAAAACAAGCTCTGTTATACAGACTCAATATAACAATTATCAAACATTTCATATTAAACTTGTAGCAATTAAAGTTAAGAATCTTGCTTTAGGACTGACAAATGGCTTATTTGGTAAAGGCGCTTGCTGCCAAGCCTGACGACCTGAGACCCAAGAGACAGGATCTAGCCTATCGTGGTGGTTTATGCCTTTAATCCCAGCCCTTGGAGGCAGAGGTATCTCTAGGAATTGGAGGCCAGCCAGGTCTACATAATGAGTTCTAGGAAAGCCAAAGCTACACAAAGAAACCCTGTCTCAAAAAAAAAAAAAAAAAAAACCCCAAAAAACAAAAACAAACCCAAAAACCAGAGACAGACAGACAGACAGACAGAGACAGATAGGATCTATATTCCTATCCCATAGACTGGAATAGGAAATTCCAGTGGCAAAGCAAACAGAAGAAAAAAATTGTTTACAGAGAAATATAGAAGAACTATGAAATAACTGCAAAATATATCAGTCTGAACCATTTTTTTAGAAAACAGAAATTAATTTTCTGGGCTGGAGAGATGCCTCAGCAGTTAAGAGCACTGG
The DNA here is from genome assembly GCA_019843965.1 of Rhynchomys soricoides. NCBI lineage: Eukaryota > Metazoa > Chordata > Mammalia > Rodentia > Muridae > Rhynchomys > Rhynchomys soricoides. Next base: position 1,642,395 of record JADRCH010000287.1, read on the forward strand.
CTGCTCTTCCAGAGGACCTGGGTTCAATTCCCAGTAACCACATGGCAGTTCACACCTGTCTGTAACTCCAGTTCCAGGGGATTCAACACCCTTACACAGACATACAAGCAGGCAAAACACTAATGCATGTAAAATTAAAAATAGTAAATTATTAATCAAAAAATAAATTAATTTTTTATAGTTCTGGATGCTGCAAATCCAAGATCAAAGTGTTGCCAATGTGGGTCCTAGAGTGCTGTCTTCCTGGCGTGCAGCTAGCCACCTTCTCACTAAGTCCACCAGTGCTTCTCCTCTGCTGAGGGCTCTAGATCTAATCAGAGTAGGGCCATCCTTATGACATCACTGAGATAAATCTCCTCACAAAGACCCTGTCTACACACAGCCACACTGCAAGGCAGGACTGCAGCATATGGATTCTGAGGACACAGAATCCAGTCCCCCAGCATGAACAACAAGACTGCTGAGGCTCTCGCTTATGGGGTGGAGGGAGGGAGACGGAGAGGGCAGCAGGGAAAGGCGGGGGGGGGGGGGGGGGGGACGAAGGGGCGTGACCACTGACCCACTGAGAGGCTGATAATGGACACTCCCTATGTGATCACAAGCACGTCAAGAAACTGAACGGTGGTGCAATGGACAACTCTGTGCTCACAAGCTGATCATTACATCAGTGGCCCTCAACCTCCCTAATGCTGTGACCCTTTAATACAGTTCCTCATGCTGTGGGGAACAGCATAAAATGATCTTGTCGCTACTTCATAACTGTATTTTGTCCTGTTCTAAATCTAACACCTATCACAGGACCCACAGGTTGAGAACCACTGTTCTAGAGAAAACAAATTTTTTAAAAAATATACTTTTCCAATATTCTCAAACAAAACAAAAATGGGTAACAAGGATAGATATGTCTTGAAGAAATTGAATTAATAATTAATAACATACCAAAGAGGGTACTGAATCGAGATGGGATCACTGATGAAATCTACCAACCATTTAAAGAAGACATGCTACCAACCCACAACGCCTTCCGGAAGTCGTTAGCAAAGGAGACACTTCCTCGCTCACCCTACAAGACCTTCACTGTCCTGATGCCGAAATCAGAAAACAGCATTTCAAGACAATGAAGGACCATTATGTCTTATGAAAATCTTATGCAAAATCCCCTAAAAATGATGACAATTAAATCATGCACTATAGAAAAGATGCCACTAAAGAATGGGAAAACAAGCCATATACTAGAAAGAAACGACTGCAAACAGTACCTCCGAAAAAGGACCATTATCTAAAGTAGATAACACTTAAAGCCCAACAATAGAGAACCAAGAACCTACTCTTTTTTTAAATTTATATATATATATTTATATTTGTGTGTGTGTGTGAATACACTATCGCTGTCTTCAGACACACCAGAAGAGGGCATCAGATCACACTATAGATGGATGTGAGCCACCATGTGGTTGCTAGGATTTGAACTCAGGGCCTCTGGAAGAGCGGTCAGTGCTCTTAACTGCTGAGCCATCTCCCCAGCCCAAGAACCTGTATCTTTTAAACAGACAAAAATGGAACAAGGTTTAATAAAGCTCAGTGGCAGAGCTTGTGTGAGGCCCTGGGCTCACTCTGCAGTGCAGGCTCAGAGTATGACTTTGTGCTGGCTATGAAAGAAACCAAACCAGCAAGACTCACCCTGTACTTCAGCACGTGGTCCTAGGTCACTGACAATGTCCTTACACCATGTATGCCGGAGAGACTGTGCCAGAAAATCTAAACTCTGTGAGTCTGAAAGAACAGACTGTATTTCAGAAGCAATACATAACACAGAAATCAGTCATTGCTTACTACTTCTGCTCTTGTTGATGCTGCAGAGTTGGAGGAGACCTAGCAAAGGATGGCAGTCTGAAGAACTAAAATTTGAAAGCAAAGGGGAACATTTTAAATTGTATCTAGGGTCCATACTGAGCATCAATTGTAATAAAAAGCTCTCTTGGTGTCTGAAAACTACTAAACCTAATTTTGTTAAAATCTTTGAACCACATATTAGTTGAGCTTCTGAAAATGTAGATCAATGTTAACAGAAAGATCAGAATTTTCTGGTCTCAGGCTCCTTAGAAGTAAACTTTGATCATTAAACACAGAGCCTAAGTCTCTGTTTCCAAGCAGGAAAGAGCTTAGACAGAACCTAGTATGCTAAGGATGGGGGAACACAGAATACTCACTTTCCATTCTGTGACAGTCTTTTCCTTGTAGAAGCATTGGCCACAGAGTAAGTGATGGGCTGAGCTTACTAGAGCAGGGCACCGAATTGAGACTCAGCCTGGGTTTCTCCAAAGTATTAAAGTTTTTATTCCCCATTGGAGACACATAATAAGCAAAATTCTTTTCAACTAGATCATCATTAACACAAACCTATAAAATTTTAAACATTTTATGAATTACCATTCAGATGGGTACAGTCAATGAACGAGAAATCAATATCCCAAACTCAGCCCCAAATTCCTGAAAAAATATTTTATGGAGTGTAATTTGACAAAAGCACCTCTTGGTTCCTGCTATGTTAGCAACAATCTGAAAGATTCTCATGAGCCCCCTCATCAGAAAATAGCAATAAACTTTATAAAATAGAGGGTACACCTTGGAGAAAGAAGGTGCTCACACAATCTGGCAAGGCACAGATCCAATGAGAGGCCACTAACAACAAAAAGGGAAACTGGAAAAAAATAGATCCTATCAAACCTTAATTCTTTGCCAGGCTGGGATTCAAGGTGGCACTCGCCTTTGATCCCAGCACTGGGGAGGTAGAGGCAGGTGGATCTCTGAGTTCAAGGCCAGGCTGATCTACAGACCTAGTTCCAGAACAACCAGGGCTACACAGAGAAACAGTCTCTAAAAGCAAAAATCAAACCAAAGTAACAACAAAACAAAAACCTTAATGCTTCAAAAGCCAGGCATGATAGCAATGCCTGAATACCAGTACCTGGAGGCAAAGACAGGCTGCTCACAATGGAGAGATGGGGCAAAAATAATATAGAATGAAGTCACTGGACAGAAATACATCCAAAATGAAGCATTTTGGGAATGAGGAGATATGATAAAGGGCTTGTTTGTGAATATAAGAGTCTGAGTTTAACCTTCAAGATCCAAATAAAAATGCTGCAGGCATGGTGGAATACAACAGTAATCTCAGATCCAGAGAAGCAGATGGTCCCTAGAGTTTGCTGGCCATCCAGTCTAGCCTAGTTGCTGAGTTTCAGGCCACTGAGAACCCTTGTCTCAAAGGCGGTGAACAGCATCCGTGAAGAAGCCACGGTTGTGCCATAGCCTCCACATGCATCTACACACACAAGAATGTGTGCACACATATGTACTCACATACACATTCATGGAAATTACAAAGGAGGAACTCTCAATATCAAATAAAAGCAATCTAATCAGGCAAAGAATGAATACTCTATCAAAGCATGTATTACAAATAAGCATGTGAACATGTCACTGGTATTTGGGCAAATGTGTATTCCATCCACAATGAGATGCCTCCACACACTGACTGAAGTGACCAACACAAGCATGGGAGAACACAAGGAAGAAGTGAAATCTCCCACACTGACGATTAGAGATGAAAAGTGGTGTTATTTTGGCAGCTTCCAAATGTCAACAACACTATCTAGAAGTTAGACTCCTAGGTATTAACCTAAGAAGGAACATGTACATCCAGAGGAAAACAATTACAGAAGTGTTAACTGGACAAAACTCAAAAATCCGTAAGATACTAGATAATACATGTTCACACAGGAGCATACAAAAAGAGCTCTTCATAAGGGTCAGAGCACTGATAGATGCAGCAACATGCATGTGCCATGAAATTCTTCACCTGAGTGAAAGAAGTCAGGCTGAAAACAGACAGGATCCTCGTACTTCCTTTGGAATGGAAAAGGATTTGCTGGCTTACATCTTTTCTGACCGTGTGTATCCAATATACATTCTCTCTCTGCTATGAATGGACCTCCCTGTTACCTGTACTTCATCACTTAAAGTGAGAGTAAGTTATCACAATACAAAACATGGTACAAAAGAGGGGCCTACTTTTTAAAAGTAAGAAGAAAAAAATGTTTTTTGAAAACAATGCTTTATAAGACAGGTCACCAAAATAAGCAAAATGAGCTCAGTCAGGATATAGGGAATCAGAATGCTAGAAGGGAGGGAGGGAGGGAGGGAAAGAGAGAGGGAGGGAAAGAGAGAGGGAGGGAGGAAGGGAGGGAGAGTGAGGGAAGAGGGAGAGACTGACTCTATCCAAACAGCTTTTGAGAACTGTATCTTTGCTGTACTACCAAATTTCTTTTCCACAGAATACAGGAAGCACCCGTAAGCACTGGCATTAGTCGATTAACTGCACGGGGACTAATAAGGAGTGTGCTTCTCACAGCTAGGAATAAGACAGCAAGGCTGGGGGCCGTGGCCCATGTCCTCAATCCCAGCACTTGAGCAGCAGATTTCTACGAGTTCCCAGCCATCCAGGCCTACAAAATGAGTCCTTATCTCAAAAGAGGAGAAGGAAAAGGTCCACTCTTTCCACTCTTGTTCAATATAGACCCAGAATCTCTGGTACAGCAATAAGAGAAAAAAATAAAAGATACAGAAAGGAAAATCCCCATTTTCAGATCACATAATCCTACACTTAAATCCTAAAGATCCCACCAGAAAACTCTTAAACTTCATAAATATTTTCGGTACTTAGATGTAAAATCAACCCTAACTAAGACCCCCCACCCTACATGTCTTTCACTTACTTTTTCATTTCTTATTGTTGCATAAAGGTAAACCTCAAAGGTATCCTCTTCCAAAGCACACAGTTTTGCTTCCACTTGGGTAGTTGCTAAATGACAATAAACCGACAAAGAAGCTGACATCACCGTTTATTTCAAGTAAGTATGGTCTCACTAAGCGCCCAGCAACACCCAGGCCTTTCACACCCAATCATACTCCAGAGCAGTCCGAGCAGGTAGACTCAGCCACAGGACTACTGACTGACAAGACTTAGGACAGATGCTACAGGCAGTTAAAGACATTTTATATGCTTTAAGTTAGCAATGATGATTATTTCACAACAAATGTTCACTTACTATCCCTTGCACAGTAAAAAAAAGCTGGGTTTTCATCAACCGCTGGATCAAGAAAATACACACAAACATTCACTCTGTATCCCCTTAGCATTTAAAAACAATGTGAGAAGCAGGGACTGTTACTGTGAGAAAGGTCCTCTACAACAACCAGACAGTTCTTTATTTCAGCTGACAATTACTAACATCCAATTCCACCTGCACAATTACAGAGGCATAGTCAATATGACGCCTGGCATGGAAGGGGGCCCTATAAGGAGGGCCAACAGTTATGCATGTGGATCTAAGACACCGGGCAACAGAAGTATAAGCCAGCACAGGCGTCAGCTTGAAGCACTCTGCAAACACACACCCTGGCCTTACCTCTTAGAATGCTCTGAAAATACTGGATCGCCGCACTGTCCCATTTTGTGGCAGGTCTGGAACAGCAAACAGATGCAACTCCATTAAGTAAAAACCACATGCTAGCTATACCACTGCTACTTTGCTAGCTGGATAATGGGTGTTTCTGACACTAAACACCAAGCATCCAACACAGACAGATGTATCTGACAATTCCACCTTCACAGATCAGACAGGTACAAAGGCCCTGCTGAGATGATACCCATTCCCGCCTTGCCCGCCCCCCTCCACCCCCCCCAGCCAATGTACGTACGGTACCTTTTGTCATAACCACCACTGTCCCCAGTTCTCTACAGCAAATCTATTTCCCACAAACACAGTACAAGTTCCATGAAGAGAAAGCCTAAGCATGCACCATCGTTCGCTGGCTACAATAGAGAATGGCAGCTTTGATTAGCCATGAGAAAGGCAGCTACACTGTCCAGGAGGCCCACACTCCAGGACTAGTTAGTACTTTGGCCCCAGCTCCTTTTTGTCTCCACCAGCTTGCTCTGTCTATACTTCACAATGACTGTCAGAGGAAGGGTTGTAGGCACTGCAGACACAAGACAAAGCACAGCTTAGAAGGGACAAAAACAAGATAAAGCTCGTTACTGTTAGGTCCAGAGGACACTCCATTCCCCAAACTCCAAAAGGCAGTCCAAAAATCCAGAAATGGGCCCAACCCAGATTATACAGAATTTCTGGTGTTTAGATAAAAGCCAGCATTCCTTAGGAACTTGTGAAACCTGTTTCTACCAAAAGGAGTCATTTCCCTCACCTCTGGCAGAAGGGACTTAAGACTACTTACTTGTGGCCCCTATCAGCTTATCAACTGCTGGCCTGCAGCCCCCTCCTTACATATTTCAAAGTTCACCTCCTCACTGCCTCCCTTCCCTCCTTCCAGCTCCCAGCCCCCCACCTCAGTCTCCTTACCCTTGCTAATCTGGTTCTGTCCTCCTGGCAGCCTTCTCTGCTCTGCTCCTGCTTCTCACTGTGTGCTCTCTATTCTCCATCCCTGCTCTTCTCTCCTCTCCTGTACAAGCCCTGACCAGGTCCAGTCCACTGGCCATATTCAGTCTACTACTTTCTTTCTCTGCTCTGGACTCTTCCAGATGCCTCTGGCTATTTTCTCCCTCCTAACAACAATAAAAATCTGCCCCTAAACCATCCCAAGGAGCAGTCCTGTTACTGTTTTCTACAATTAGCACAAGAAATCTCACGTTTCTAATGCTTACATCCATTAAAGAGAACCCCACTGCCCTCCAATAACTGCTTTAAAGATCAAATGAGTGACATGCATAACCAGTGCCCCGACATGATTGGTATTCAAAAATATATATTTGATTTTTACTGTGAGATTAAGCACATTACTTTCAGGGAATTGTAAAGGATTTCTAAAAACAGCAAAATAAAGAATGATTTCAAGTCATACTATACAAGAAAAATAACTGGTAACTTATTTTTAGGAGAAAATATATTAAATTCTTATCAGGCAACAGACTCTGGAGAAAACTCAATATAGTATGTATGAATGGGTGTCAGTCTCTCTAGAGGTGGGCGTGGCGGGGTTGGAGAGAATAAGTGCAAGAGAACACAAGAGAGATCTAACATCTTCACTAACATTCAACATTGTGTGGAAAACCAATTATTTTTAAGGGAATCTTTTAGATGGTTTATATTTGTGCGTGGTATAGGAGTGTAGTGTGGACACACATGCTTACAGTATGTGTGGAAGGTCAGGTCAATGTCATGTATCTTTTCTTGATCACTTGTCTTTTTTCTTTTAAGAGATTCTATCATCAATTTTCCCAGGCTGGCTGGCCAACACATTTCAGGGACCTTGTCACCACTCCTCCTCCCCCAGGCTAAGGTTACTAGCACACACCATTGTATCTAACCTTTTACATGGGTTCTAGGGATTTGAATTCAGATTTGTTTGCAAGGCAGGCACTTTACTAATTGACCCATATTCTCAGGCCCAAAGAAGCACTTAAAAAAAATCTGTATTAGGTGTGTAGAAGTTTGCTTGCATGTATGTCTGTGCACCATTTAGTATGTGCCTGGTGCCTGTGGAGGTCAGAGATTGGATTTCCCAGAACGAGGAATTATAGATGATTGTGCCACCCACACTGAGTGCTGGCGATCAACCCCAGGTCCTCGGAGAGAACAATCGGTGCTGTTAACTGCTGAGCCATCACTTTAGCCCTCAAGAAGCACTTTGTATGTATACAACAAAGATGGCAGAAGTTGCTAGTCTTTCTGGAGGGAAACTTGACAAGAATCTATAAGAAATTACAATGCACATTATTAAGAAAATTATTTACCTAAAATAAAAAGGGGAAAGTGTCATGTTGAAGGTAAGTAAACCCGATGGGGAGCACTCTGCTGGTGCTGGGAGCTCTACTATCAGACAAGGTTAGGAGTGTGCAGAGGGCTCTCCCTCACTGCAGTTCTGAGCTCAGGATCCTGCAGTGGGAACAGGAAGAAGGACACAGCTTTTCAGAGGTGCTGTGACATGCAGACTGGTGTCCACCTCAACCTGGAGAACCAGCAGCTAGTGACAGGAACATAGTAAGCACAGGCCACCATCCCAGTCCCCAAGGACCAAGATAACTAAGTGTCGGCTGGCTGGAGGGCAGCCACACAGGAAACACTGGCCTCCAGGTTACTAACAACCAGCTAACTACCCTATTTGTATACAAGGCCAACCACAAAAGCAATACATCACCTCAAGCGAACTGATGATGGTAGGAGGAAGAATGAGCAATGGAGGCTGGGTTTTGTCACAAAGAGCTCATGAAAGCTTCCAGATAGGAAGCTTCTGCAATGTAACATTTCCAGGACAGACGCTTGGAAGAGTCAAAACAGGGCTGTTCACGAAACCTTTCTTTCCATAACAGCACTGTACAGGAGGAAAAGAACAGCACTGTCTGCTAATACTACAGGAGGCAGGAGAGAGACCCCAACCCCCACTAACTTCTATCCCAGATAGAAGTGATGACCGTACCTAACAGCACAGCAGTCCAGGTAACTGCCTGGTATAAACACTGGTACCATGGTGTCTGAGTCAAGGTTTCTATTCCTGCACAAAACATCATGACCAAGAAGCAAGTTGGGGAGGAAAGGGTTTATTCAGCTTACCTTTCTACAAAGGAAGTCAGGACTAGAACTCACAGAGAGCAGGAAGCAGGAGCTGATGCAGAGGCCATGGAGGGATGCTGCTTACTGGCTTGCTTCCCCTGGCTTACTTAGCTTGCTTGCTTATAGAACCCAAGACTACCAGCCTAGGGATGGCACCACCCACAATGGGCCCTTCCACCCTTGATCACTAATTGAGAAAATGCCTTACAGCTGGATCTCATGGAGGCATTTCCTCAAGGGAGGCTCCTTTCTCTGATAACTCCAGCTTGTGTCAAGTTGACACACAAAACCAGCCAGTATACATAGTCAGATGCAGAGACAAAGAAGGACAGGAAGGGGTATGTGCATATCTAACTCTACAGCTACAGGGGAGTTGTGTACGTGTTGTGCACATATATATGTACTTGTTCATGTAGGCAGGAGTGGAGGTGGAGGCCACAAGTTGACATCACTTGTCTTCTTTCAGTGTGTTCCACTTTACTTACTGAAACAGAGTCTTTCAAGCCAGAGCTCCCCAGTCTAGCTAGTCTGGCTACCCAGCTTATTCCAGGGTTCCCTGTATGGGCAACAAACACAGAACTCAGGTCTTCCTAAAAGAAACTCACTCACTCACTGCAGCCTTCAGGATGAGGCTGCCCTGGGGATTCTGCTATTCCTGCAGAGAGCACAGGCCTATGCAACTGCTATAGGGGAAGAAATTTCAAATGAAGCCCCATACACTTGTTTAAGGCATTTCCCAAGGTTCATTTAGTTAACAAGCTGTCCTTACTGGGAACCTGCCCACTACTCCAGCCAAGGAAGCAGGTAGCTAAGTACAGATTTTCACCTCTCCCTGCTCCTACAAACCCAAGCCCAGTCTTATCCAAAACTCTGCAGCAGAGTACATGCTGCGGCCTCTTACCCTGCTCCTGTCTCTATTTGACCACACAGACCTTCCCCTCCTAACCTACCCTCAATCCACTGCTTTACCCCAGCAGGCACTCCATGGGGACCCATGGGCCACGCTGACCAGGGACTTTACATCTAACTGTAGAGCTTCACCTCTCCCTCCACTCAAGTCCCATCCCCACTCTTATCCAGAGCTCTCTAACAGACCTTCTGCTGTGCCCCACCCTGGGGGACTACGCAGATTCTGGTGGAACACCCCGCTTTCCTCCTTCCTGTGGACCCCCTCAGCCTGATACTCGACCTGTCCCTGTGCCTAAGTGTCAACCTCACTACACAGAAACACATTTTACTTGGAATTCCCAATGGCTACACCTATCAGGAACTCAGAAGAATTTCCTACCAGGCAACATACAGCCACCACTCTCTCAAAAGAATGGGAGAGGGCAACAGAAAGAAAGGACAAAAATACCACCAAAGACAAGACAAACACCAGCACCTAGAATTACAGTCTTTGCAATCCTAGATGCCAGTGTAAAATCACTAGCAGCCAGGAAAATCTGTCTCCACTTGAGCCAAGAAATCCTACCACCACAGGCCCTGGGTATTCCAAAAGAGCTGAAGCACAAGAAGCACAAGAAGCAGCAGCACAAGAAGCACAAGAAGAAGAAGAAGCACAAGAAGCAGCACAAGCAGCAGCAGCACAAGCAGCAGCAGCACAAGCAGCAGCAGCACAAGCAGCAGAAGAAGCAGCAGAAGAAGCAGAAGCAGCAGAAGAAGCAGAAGCAGCAGAAGAAGCAGCAGAAGAAGCAGAAGCAGCAGAAGAAGCAGAAGCAGCAGAAGCAGCAGAAGCAGCAGAAGAAGCAGAAGCAGCAGAAGCAGCAGAAGAAGCAGAAGCAGCAGAAGCAGCAGAAGCAGCAGCAGCAGCAGAAGATGACAAACCTTAGATAGCCCTTATGAGTAAGATAGAGGCTCATAGAGAGGGGATGAACAAACCCCTTATGGAAATCTATGAAACAAATAGTAAAGGAAACAATAAAACTGCTCAAGACCTGGTCGTGAAAGCAGAAGCAACCAAGGGAAGTCTGGAGATGGAAGCTTAAGAACTCAAACCAGAACCACAGACGCAAGCAAGCCTTCTCAACAGAATACAGGGGGTGGAAGGAAGAGTCTCAGACATTGAAGACACAACAGAAGAAAGGGATACATCAGTCAAAGAAAATGTTGAATTCAAAAACAAAAGCAAAAAACAAAACAAAAAAACTTCTGGAACTGACCATCCATCCAGAAAATCTGGGACTCTAAGAATAACAGGAATAGAGGAAGGAGAAAAAAAAAGACTAAAGGCCCAGAAAATATTTTCAGCAAAATCATAGAAGAAAATTTTCCTAGCTCAAAGAAAGAGATGTCTATCAAGATACAAGAACATGCCGAATATCAAACAGACTGGATCAGAAGAGAGTGTCCCCTAGGCACATAATAATCAAAACACTAAATGAACAGAACAGACTAACAATATTCAAAGCTGTAAGGGAAACAGACCAGTCAACATGTAGGCAGACCTATTAGAATAACACCTGACTTGTTTAAGGCTACTTTTTGCCTTTGTCTGAAAAGTCTGTGTTAGGCTAAATAGAAGAATTTTGGATTAATGATGTTTGCAGAGGAGATCTCAAAATAGTTATTATTGATTATATCATGTGGTTATTAGTGGCCAATATTATGCAGATCTAAAATGAAAAGAGCAAGTTAAGCAAAGAAATAGACAAAATTTACAGTTTGAGGAGAAAGGAAGCAACAGGAAGTATACTGTAGCTACACGTCCTGTGCGCTCTATGGATAAAAATTTAAAGCTTGATGCTCTGGTAATAAAAGCAGCATGGTAATGGCACAAAAACAGACACATTGATCAATACACTCAAGTTGAAGACCCAGACATAAATCCACATATCCATGGACACCTGGTTTTTTATAATGAAGCCAGAAACACACTCTGGAAAAAAGCAGCATCTTTTTTTTTTTTTTTGACAAGGTTTCTTTGTGTAGCCCTGACTGTCCTAGAACTCATTTTATAGACCAGGCCTGCTCCTGCCTCTCAAGTGCTGGGATTAAAGGCCTGTGCCACCACTGCCCAGCAAGGTCCCATTAATTCATTGTTAATCTTAGTGCCTGTCCTAATAGTGTTCTGTTCAGAAAGTCCTTTCCTGGGCCAATGAATTCAAGGCTATTTCCCATTTTCTCTTCTATCAGGTTCAGTGTATCTGGTCTTATGTCGAGGTCTTTCATCTTTGGAGTTGAGTTAGTGTTAAGTATAGAAGATCTATTTGGATTCTTCCACATGTGCCATCTAGTTTGATCAGCATAATTTGTTGAAGATGTCCCAGCAATCAGGAAGCTGAGGCAGGTGGATCTCTGAGTTCAAGTCCAGCCTAGTCTACAGAGTGAGTTTCAGGATAGCCAGGGCCATGCACTGAAACCCTGCACTGAAACCCTATCTCCAAAAATCAAAACAACACAACAAAAAGGAGGGACCTCGTGGAACTGAAAAGCTTCTGTATGGTAAAGGACACCATCATTCAGACAAAGCAACAGCCTACTAAATGGAAAAAGATGTTCACCAACTCTGTATCAGATAGAGGGCTAATATCTAAAATATATAAAGAATTCAAGAAACCAGTGCTTTGAAGAGACACCATGATCATGGCAACTTTTTAAAAAGAAAAGCATTGAGCTGGGGCTTATAGTTTCAGAGGTTTAGTCCACTGTCATCATGACAGGAAGCATGGTGGCACACAGGCAGATATGGTGCTGAAGTAGTAGCTGAGAGTTCTGCATCTGGATCCACAGGCAGCAGGAACACAGAACTCTCAAAGCCCACCCTCAGTGATTCACTTCCTCCACAAGGGCCATACTCCCTAACCCTTTCAAACAGTGTCACTCCCTGGCGACCAAGTATTCAAATCTATGAGCCTGTGGAAACTACTCTCGTTCAAACCACAACTAGATATCAAGAATACAAATAATTAAATTAAAAAATCAGATACAGATGTAAACATAAAATTCTCAAAAGAGGAAACTCAAAAATGGATGAGAAACACTTAAAGAAATGTTCAACAGCCTTAGCCATCAGGAAAATAGAAGTCAAAACTGCTTTGAGATTCCATCTTATACTGGTGAGAATGGTTAAGATCAATAAAACAAGTGACAGCTCATGCCGGTGAGGATGTGGAGCAAGGGAAACACTCATCATTGCTGGTGAGAGTGAAAACTTGTACAGCTACTATGGAAATCAGAGCGGTGGTTCCTCATGGTCTACCTCAGAACTCATACACCCCAACATCTGGCTATACCACTGTTGGGCATATAACCCCAAAGATGTTTCATCTTACCACGCAGATACCTGCTCATCCATGTTCATAGCTGCTCTATGTATAATAACCAGAAACTGGGAACAATCTAGATGTCCCTCAAGAGGAGAATGGATTAAAAAAAAAAGATGGTCTGTTAACACAACGGAGTGTTACTCAATTATTTTAAAAAGACAGGAAATTCTCAGATAAATGGATGAAACAAGAAAAAAATCATCCTGGGTGGGGTTGTCTCAGACACAGAAAGAAAAAAAAACGCTATATATTCATATATATAAAAATATAATATGAAAATTAAAATAGTAATAGCCAGGCTACAGTCTGTAGAAGCAGAGGTTGGAGATAAAGTTAGGGACAGACAGCTCTCACGAGGAAGGGGAAACAGAATAGAGTTATGGATGAGGGGTTGGAATGGGAGGATCAAGTGGAGGAGGAGAGGGAACAGAGGAGGGAATATTGGGGAGAAACAGTTAAAATTAAGGGCCATCTGAGGAGGAGTACGGAACATAATACAGTAGAAACTTCCTCAATTATATGGGAGCAATCTAAATGAAATCTTGTACCAGGATTGAATTGCATCAAATTAAGTTGCTGGCCAAAGGGGGTCCCATGAAAATCCCCCAAACAACTCAGGCTGTTGCTGAGACTCCCCCAAACAACTCAGGCTGTTGCTGAGACAACAACGGACAGAAAGGCTCCTATGCAACTCATTGAACATAAAGAAGTCAAGCTGGTGCCTAAACAGTACCTTCACCCCATGTTCTAGCATCTTTGGTGCAGGAAGGTACTCTGTACACTACCAAAAAAGAAACGGAAACACAAACCCAGCCTGTAGTGGAAAAATTAGGATTTGACTTAAGGCCCACTCCATGAGATGGATCCCATACCTGACACTGCTTGGGTGACCAAGAACCTAAGACAAGATAGCCCAGGGACTCTAAGGAAAAATCAAATACTAGTATTTTTTTCTAATTCTTTTTTTTTTTGAGACTGGGTTTCCTCTGTGTAACCCTGGCTGTCCTACAATTCAAGAGATCTGCCTGCCTCTGCCTCCCAAGTACCTTTTTTCAAGGTAGTAACAATGACATTTGCTAAGTCATAGATCAGAGCCTTGCTCAGCCATCATCGGAGACACTTCTTGTAGCTTATGGGGACAAATACAGAGATCTAAAGCCAGATACATACAGAGTGTGAGAGACCTTAGAACGCTCAACCTTAAATGAAAAGACTATCAAATCACTCCCCTGAGAGGTCAGGGAACCCCAAGGAAGAGGAGGCAGAAAGAGTGTAAGAGCCAGAGAGGATGGAGGACACCGAGACAACAAGGCCCCCTAAACTAACACACGCAAAGCCCCTATGCGCTCACAAGGACTAAGGCGGCACACAGGGCATGTACAGGTCTGCTACAGGACCTCTGTGCATTTGCTACAGCTTCCAGTTTAAGGTTTTGAATGGGATCCCTGGCTGTGGGAACAAGTGGATCTCTGCTTCTTGTGCCTTCTCTCGGGGTTTGTCTTGTCTAACTCCAATGTGACAGTTTTTGTTTTATCTCTGTCTTATTATGATCTCTTAGAAGCCTATTTTCTAATGAGAGACAGAAAAGGTGTGGGTCTGGAGGAGAGGAACTGAGAAACCATAATCAGAATATATATTATGTGAGGAAAAGAATCTACTTTTTTTTTTTTTAAAAGAGGGGAAATAATACTGAGGCTCAGTTATTTTCAAAGCAATTTGGTTATGTCAGCAAAACACTTGGGAAAAGATTTGGTAACAAGATCTCATTATAAATTTCTCACAAGAAAAAAAATGATAAAAATGGAAAATATTTACTCATTTTTAGTATTACAGTTACCAAAACTTATAGTGAACGGCCTTATATATTGTTTCTGCTTGCCTCTGAAACCAGATCTCATAGTTTCGTGACATCTCACAGTCATCTCGCCTCAGCCTCTGGAGTATGTGAATTACGGGAATATACATCCACATCTGGTTTTATTATGTCATCTTCTTTATCACAGCCTGATTTCCCTGTTTTTAACTTTAGAAAAATTCAGAAGTAAAGCGGCTTATCCCTGCTACCAAACGAGCCTGGGGATCAAAACCACTCAAAAGCAAACAAAAAACAGAGAGGGGACTGGAGAGCCGCCACATACAAAATCTGTACATGGGAACAGCTATTTTATTGATTTCAGAAACAACCAAAGGGCTACATTAGAATGCTGCATAAAATTAGTGTCAATTTCTTTGAAGAAAAAGCAACCAAACAAGAAACAAAAAGAAATGCATATTGTCCTTAGTCCAGACGCCCTGGCGGCAAGCATGTTCTTTCTTTCGACACGTTTGATTGCCTTCTCATCTCATTTTCCACGAGGCTCACCAGGAAGGAGAATGTAACACAGCAAGGATTCTTTTATTGTCAACAGGTATTGTCTTTTATTTCTAAGATAGCCAAGACATCAAATGCCATCCCCTTTTTCAGTGAGTTTGTTTTATATTATATCTCGAAGTGAACACTTCTTGTTGGGAGCATAGCAAGAAGGTCCTTGTGCCCACAGATCTCTAGAGAAACCAGGAATGTTAACCACACTGGATTGTCTTTCCAAAGGGAAAGATGAAAAATCTGTTCTTCCGTCCAGAAAGTCGAGAAGTGGAAGCAATCAGAGACCTGGTGATCTTCCTTCCTTATCTGTTAGGCCAGACCATATCAAGCTCCTACAAGCCAGAGATGGCTAGTAATCTCAACGACCCTTACAGTCAGGATCAGAGGTGGCTAACAGTCCAAATGACCTCTGTGCTATCTGTATGACCTGGCCAAAGCCTAGTACAGATAGCCTATCTATAGACCCCATCTTCTTGGGGAAAAATGATATGTAGCCTGAGTTGTTTCAATGTAATGTGCACCAGGGATTGTATGATAACGAGATCCTCTTTATCTTTTTTTTCAAATTACCCTGGGCTTAAATACACTGAGAACAAATTGTCTGCTCTTAGACGCCCTGAAGTCCATCTAGTTGATGAAATCAAGCTGCGCTAGGTGTCTTCACAATTCACTTCCCTGTATGACATCTACAGGGACTCCCCACCCCAAACAGTGACCTCACAATGCCACACCATGGTATTACAAAGCTACTGGTTCAAACCTGCATGCAGTGGAATAAATTGTTAACCGGACTTTGCTCTTTCTCTGGTTGTGCTCTTTATAACAAATAAGAATGGAAACATACAGAAATAAAAGGAGTGCCAGTATTTTAAGCTTCCAAAAAAAGATACTTACACAATCTCAGCATTGTCTTCACAGAAGTCAATGTGCAACGTCACAGGTTTTGTACAGTAAAGTCTGAATTTTTTTGCTCTGTAAGGAAGCTGCATAAAAGACTCTACTGCAACTCGAATGCTTAAAAATAAAATACAAATAATTTTATTTTAAGCAAAAAATATACATAATAAATTCATTTAAAGCACAGTTACATAATTAATATATTGTTCACTAAGAAGCAAAAGAAAAGTTAAGTTTTATGTATAAAGGTCTACACATCGCACATAATCTATAGTATTAATATCCTGTAGCATAGGAGTTCAGGCAAAACATATGTATCCAGAGAGGCTACAAACGGTGAGACCCTGGACCCTCGCTGGACTTGTGAAGGGTGAGACCCTGGACCCTCGCTG
>JADRCH010000287.1:1658959-1671960 GCA_019843965.1 Rhynchomys soricoides
ACTTGTGAAGGGTGAGACCCTGGACCCTCGCTGCACTTGTGAAGGGTCTACTTACATTTTTATTTTTACCCTTTTAGATAAGGTCTCAACATGGCTCAGACTGGCCTGCTTCCATGTCCTAAGTGCTAGGATTACTAGCATGTTCCACCATCACCACGTCTGGCTACTTACGACTTTTAAATACCAAATCCAGGCAGGTGAGGTGCCCACAGGGCTAAAGCACCAGCCACCAAGCCTCATGACCTGAGCTTGATCTCAGAGACCTACATGATGGAAGAAAGGAACTGACCCCTGCAAGTTGTCCTCTGGCCTTCACACATGCACTGTGGCTTGAGTATCAATCCCAACACTCACAACAAACAAATATATAAAATCCCAATTTTATCATATGATCAGAATCACATAAAAGTCTCTTTAAACAGATAGATAGATGTCACAAAAGCTGGAGGAATGAGTTTAATAAGTTACAATTTGGTCCATTCTTCTTCAGGCAGACTCCAGACCACTTTAGCCTAACAGATTTCAGATGTCAACTGGTTCTCTTCCTGGGACCCCACCCTCCCTGGGCAACCACACAGGCCGGTTGTCCGGGACAGGCTGGACAGTACAGGTGGCTGTACTGAACTTATTATACTCACATATCAGTAATTCTCTTGCCCTAAATAAACTAACCAAGGAGAAAAATAAATAAACAAGAAGAAAAGTTCCCAACAGGTAAATACAATAGTTCCTTTGAAACAATAAATAAATAAAGCGCTGTAAAGCTCTGAACACCAACTGTTTCTTCCTGTACTCTCTGTAAACCCTAACGGCCCATTTGCCACATGCTTCTCATGCTACTATAGCCTGCCTGTTACAGTACCTTATTCAGTGGAAACAAGGGTCCTCGTGTTTGACTACTTTTTACTTTGGGAAGAAAACTTGAAAGAGTGCAAAAGACTAGCAAAGACGAAATGCAAAGACTAGCCTGTTAGTTCCAGTAAACTGTAGCATGTGGTCCCAGAATCAGAGCAACCTGCCCAATGGACATTTGGCTCCTGTGTCCTACCTTAAGAGACAGCCAAACTCTTGTCTTTGTTATGCAAGAGATTCAAGAATGTATGCTTGCATACTTTGCCCTGGACCACCTAACAGTGGTCTGCATTCTTCTGAGACAAGAAAAAAAAAAATTCTACCTCTTGGCAGCATCTTTCTTGAGTCATATCTCCCTCTAGGACCACTCTGTCCATGAGCATGCTAAGGAAACAGACCAGATGGCAGCGGCAAGAGCTGCAAAGAGAATGGCTTGCCCTGCCTTTTCAGGAAAGAAGCCACCTATGAGCTCCATTCTGACTCCCTGTGCTTCCAAGTCTCTTCTTACTTTAAAAATTGACATTGATTTGGTTGGAGAGATAGCTTATCAGCTAAGAACACATGCTGCTGTGGCAGAGGTCTTGAATTTGGTTCTCAGTACCCACTCTGGGTGACTCACACTGCATATAAATCTAGCTCCAAGGATCTAATGGTCTTCTGGTGTGAGCACATACACATACAAGTACACACCAACACACAAAACACATGTATTCATAATTCAAAATATACCTTTAAAAATGTTTAAAACAAAAATTACATGTATTTATTGACATTTTACTTTAAAACTGCCATCTGTCTCCTTAAGGAATAAAAGACAAAATTAACACATATGTACTTTTTAGATTTTACTGGAATATACTTGGCAAAATCCACAAGGAAACACTCTGCCAGGTAATGGTCTGCAGAAGAGATGATCGACTTAATCACAGCCCTGCACCAGCACTTCAGCTCCTGACAGTACACTACACACACCTGCAAAATGAAAACAAGCTCAGCGTTAAGTCACAAATGAGAAACATAAGGTCCCTCAGCTGACCACAGGGCAGAGCGGCAAGGAGCTGGACCCATCCTCAGGAAGCACTGTCCACCAGGAAAGAAGGTCAGGGTGATTTCTCTTACTACAGTAGTTCCCATTAGCAACAGTTTCTGTTGCTCATAGTTAAATATAGTCTGAAAAGATTAATGAAAGTTCTAGAAGTCAACAATTTATAATGTTAAGTATCCTCTGTTCCAGGTAGCATAAGAATTCTTACAGCAGCTTGCTCCATGAGCCTAGATGTGAACTGCTCATGTGTGCAGCACACACTATATAAACAGCATGGGCCTCATCATCATCCTGTCTTGGACATCAGGCCAGCTGTCATAGACTGAAACGCTTGGTTCAAATATCCTTTATTTCACCTAAAAATGGCCTTACAGCAGATTTTTATTATAGTACATTGTCATAATTATGTTATTTTATTACTGTTGCCAGTGTCTTCCTCTGCTGACTTTGTAAATTAAGCTCTGCACTAACTCTTATCTCCACTAGAATCTTATCGGAGTAGCCCCTTAGCTTCAGGCTGTTTCTACAATGTGCAAGTTAAAATGCATTGTTCTCTCTTCTCCAGTCAGAAGTTCCAACTCTGGTTCCTTTACCTCTTGGCTTGCTACACTTTAATGTCTACTTTTTTTTGGTCTGGCATAAATAGTCCCTGGCTATTGTATACTGCCTGCCATATACTAAGTCTTCAAATACTACTTGCTGAATGGCTGCAGCTGCTCTTAAGGGAAACACCCTGACAAAGTGACAGCCCTTAGCATCCTGACTGGAGCTTAGGGCCCTGCCAGGTTGCAGGTTATTTGACTGGCAATCCACAACTAGGCAAACCATGTGCTAACCACAGGTTTTTATAAAGCCACCCAGAAACCTGACTTTGAAAACTACAGTGCAGCTATTCCACAAGAACAAAAGTTCAAAAGTCAACGACTGGAGAGAAACTCTGATACAGGATGGTCACTTCTACTGAATGCCAAAATCAGACACTTGCTGGATGTGTTGCACAGTTAACTTCCACAGCCAGCAGATTTTAAAACTGTCATTCTACAGCAAGCTATCAAATCTAACACTGATTACGAGTAATTTCACTTACTATCCATACCTGCATGCAAAGACACAGCTGCAAGTCCTACAGTAGTGACAACCTCCCTACAAAAGAGCAAGCCTTCTCCTTCATGTCTCTTCAAGAGAGGAGGAAACATGAGTGTACTGGCTGGTTTTTGTGTCAACTTGACACAAGCTGAAGTTATCACAGAGAAAGGAGTCTCAGTTGAGAAAATACCTCCATGCGATCCAGCAGTAAGGCATTTTCTCAATTAGTGATCAAGGGGGAGTGCCCCTTGTGAGTGGTACCATCTGTGGGCTAGTAGTCTTGAGGCTGAGCAAGCCAGGAGAAGCAAGCAAGCCAGTATGGAACATCCCTCCATGGCCTCTGCATCAGCTCCTGCTCCTTGACCTGCTTGAGTTCCAGTCCTGACTTCCTTTGGTGATGAACAGCAGCATGGAAGTGTAAGCTCAATAAATCCTTTCCTCCCCAACTTGCATCTTGGTCATGATGTTTGTGCAGGAATAGAAACCCTGACTAAGATAAATTGGTACCAGGAATGGGGTATTCCTGTGACAACCTGACCATGTTTTGGGGAGGACTATGGAAGGACTTCAGAACTTTTGAGCTAGAAGAGCCATTGGGATGTTAAGAGCTCTGTGGGCATGTACTATAGGAGTTTGGAAGATACTGCTGAGAACAGTGCAGAAGGCGGGGAGTGGTGGTGCACGCCTTTAATCCCAGCACTTGAGAGGGAGGCAGAGACAGGCTGATTTCTGAGTTCAAGGCCAGCCTGGTCTACAGAGTGAGTTCCAGGACAGCCAGGGCTACACAGAGAAACCCTGTCTTAAAAAACCGAGAGAGAGAGAGAGAGAGAGAGAGAGAGAGAGAGAACACACAGTGCAGAAGATGAAGGCGTGGCTTGTGAAATTTCAGGGGGAAGATTAAAGACTCTTATCAGAGTCGTTGCTATTTTGACTATGAAGATTCTGTGGCTTTGGTTAGCTGGGGCAGAAGAAATTAACTGTTATTAACAAGATGTCAGAACTACTAAAGCAAAACCATTGCATTTCTGGGACTATTGATGCTGGTTAGCTGGAGCTAAGATATTAGTGGCGATTAAGAACAGACCAGCATCATTGGGGTGAAATCTTCTGAGAAGTGTTTTCTGAGAACACAGAGGCTACATTCCAGAGATAGCCAGGGTTGTACCTTGAGCTGTGGCTGGACTTGGTAATGTGTAAGAGTCATCCAGGTGGTACTGGTTTTGAAGGCATGAAGGAGTCATAAAGAGCAGTTGAGGCCTGGGCGATGTGAGAAGCTGTGGAAGGCCATTGGTGAAGGTGCACCCTCAGTTGCAGTTGATAGCCCAGGACTGAAGGGGTCATGCAGGGGAGCTGAGGCTTGGCACCATTGGGAGAGCCTATGAGAGGTTGTTGGTAAACTTAGTTGCAGCGGAAGACAGCAGTGTTTTGGAGATGCCAGTACCATGAGATGACCACCAATAACAGCATCAACAGTGGAGTACAGGCATCTGGAGCCTAGAAGACAAGGTGTGTGCTACAAAGGGCAGAGCTGGAGAAGTGACTCAAGCCCTTGGGAGGAATTCAGAAGATCGTGAGTGGATCCCAGACATTGGATGACTGGAGTTTGATTTTGCTTTTGATTGTGACTGTGCCCTGATATTTTTCCCTTTGGACAAAAGAAGGTATTTTAGTGAAGCCCACAGTTAAGAGACTTTAAATTTTTAAAAGACTTTGAATTTTTAGGGATTGGATATTTAAATGGGTCTGAAATGTTAATGTGTAAGAATTTGCAAAGACTGTGGGACTTGTAAAGTTATTTAGATCTTGGGGATGAATAAGGAAGTAAGGGTTGAGGTTTACTGGTGATGTGTTTGTGTGTCAAGTTGACAAGGGATTAATTGTACTGACTAGTTGTGTGTGTCAACTTGACACAAGCTGAAGTTATCACAGAGAAAGGTGTTTCAGTTGAGAAAATGCCTCCATGAGATCCAGCGGTAAGGCATTTTCTCAATTAGTGATCAAGGGTGGAGGGTCCCTTGTGGGTGGTACCATCTGTGGGCTAGTAGTCTTGGGTTCTATAAGAAAGCAGGCTAAGCAAGCCAGGAGAAGCAAGCAAGCCAGAAAGCAGCATTCCTCCATGGCCTCTGCATCAGCTTCTGCTTCCTGACCTGTTTGAGTTCCAGTCCTGACTTCCTTTGATGATGAACAGCAGCATGGAAGTGTAAGCTCAATAAACCCTTTCCTCCCCAACTTGCATCTTGGTCATGATGATTGTGCAGGAATAGAAACCCTGACTAAGACACATGAGCAGCAGCACCTGGAGCAGGGCTCCAGTTTATACTTCATGAATGTGAACTGCCCAGGACACTGTAAAGTCACCATGGGTTAGTCCTGCACAAACTGTAGTCTTGTGTCCTAGCTGCTGCCCTATCTTCAGTCAGCCATGTGCAAAAAATGTGAAGGTTACTGAAGGATGTTCCTTCCAGAATAAGCCCTTGGATCAAGGAGCCATCTAATACACACACTTGAAAGAGAGAGAGAGAGACAGAGAGAGAGAGAAGACTAACAAGCTACTATAAAGTTCAAAGGAGCTGGAAGTAAAGTTCAGAGGCATACATGAAACTCTGGGTTCCATCCCTAGTACAAAAATAAAAATTAAGTAAGTAGGGCTGGAGAGATGGCTCAGTGGTTAAGAGCACTGGTTGCTCTTCCAGAGGTCCTGAGTTCAATTCCCAGCAACCACATGGTAGCTCAAAATCATTTGATGCCCTCTTCTGGTGTGTCTAATATACATAAGACAGTGTACTCGTATACATAAAATAAATAAAATCTTAAAAATTAATAAACAGAGGGGAAAGACAGAAGATTCTGAAAACCAAAGGGGACACCTGGGCACCAATCACTAAAAGAGGAAAAATTGAAAGAATAAGAATCATTCTTAGGATAAAGAAAATATGGTACATTTACACAAGGAAGTATTACTCAGCTAATAAAAACAATGTCATCATGAAATTTGCAGGCAGATGGATGGAACGAAAGAGATCATCTTGAGTGAGGTAACCTAGACCCAGAAAGACAAATATGATATGTACTCACTTAAGTGGATATTAGCCATAAAGTAAAGGATAATCACACTACAATCCACAGACTCAAAGAAGCTAAGTAACAATGAGGGTTGAGGGGGGGTAAGACATGAATGTCACTGAGAAGGGGAAACAGACTGACATCATGGGTGGGTGGGGAGAGGGGACTGGACAGAGGTGGGGGTGGGAATGGAAACAGCAGGGTTTGGGTGTGGTGAGGATGGAGAGAGAGAATACTGGGAAAGACAACTGGATTAAGGCATCTCTGGGACAAGCTAGAAACCCAGGGCAATGGAAACACCCTGGAATTGATGAGGGTGACCCTCGCTAAGACTCTAACAGTGGAGGATATGGAGCTTGAACCGGCCATCTCCTATAACCAGGAAGAGTTCCAGTGGGGGGTTGGGACACCAACAGAGCCACACTACCTTCTATCTACTTACCAGAGGTGTGGGGGAAAGGTGGTGAAGAAATTGTGTGAGTGGCCAACCAAGGAGTGGTCTAGCTTAAGACCCATGCTACAAATGGGAACTCATCTCTGACACTGCCCAGAAGGCTAGCAGCCAGAGGATGGATAGCCCAGAGACCCACAATAGAATCAAACAAAATGGGGAAAAAACACAATGAAATGATTCCTAAAGATATTCTGCTTTACTCATAGATGGGCATCTAGCTCAACTGTTATCAAATAGACTTCACCTAGCAATAGATGGAAACAGATACAGAGACCCACAGCCAAATATTAGGCGGAGCTTAGGGAACACCTCTGAAGAAGGGAAGAAGGATTGTAGGAGCCAGAGGGGGGTCAAGGACACCACAAGAAAACCCACAGACTCAACCAACCTGGGCTCATAAGGGTCCACAGAGACTGAACTGCCAACCAAGAAATCTGCATGGGACTGACCCAGGCCTTCTGCACATCTATTGCAGTTGTATAGCTTGGTCTTCTTGTAATACTACTATCTCTGACTTTGGTGCCTGCCTTTTGGACCCTTTCCCCCTACTAGGTGGCCTTGTCTAGCCTGAATAGGATGCGCCTAGTCTTACTGCAACTTCATATGCCATGGCTAGTTGATATCCATCAAGGCCAGCCCTTTTCTGAAGAGAAATGGAGGAGCAGCAGATAGGGTTGGGGGAGGGAAAGGTTGAGGGGGAGGCTGGAAGGAGGGAGAAGGAAAACTGTGGTCAGGATATAATATAAATTTTCTTTTAAAAAGAGAACCATTCTTAATTGTTTACACTACAAATTCTTTCTTTCTTTTCGCTTTTTATTTTTGAGACAGGGTCTCTCTACATAGCCCTGGCTGTCCTGGAACTCACTATGCACCAGGCTGGTCTCAAATTGGTCTACCTGCCTCTGCCACCTCCTAAATGCTGAGATTAAAGGCATGAGCCACCATATGCAGCTATTTCATATTTTATTAGTTAATAAATAAGGAAAAGTTCTACATAGATGAATACTAACTCAGAATGCAGAGGAATGAGAAAAATCTCATGTCAAAACCACAAAGGAAAGAGCTGATGGTCACTACTGAATGAAGAGACAGACCACAAGTGAAATGCTGTTGGTGATGTCCAGAACGAGACCGGGATGTTGCAACCTCAATCCACGGCATCTTAGCACCCCTCAGTCTTACCTTCCAAATTAACACAGGAAGTTTACACAATACATATGAGGGGAAGAGACCTCAAATCTAAAACATTTAGCTCTGCTTACTCCTCTATACAAAATATAAAGGACAAAAGTGAAAAGTTTAAACAGAGTATCTGAATAAACAGACACAAGTACACACACACTTTAAAGGACCAACTGACCTAGTTTCATTTTAGGAGCTAACAGTTAGCTAACGTGAGAACAATCCATCCTGTTACTAACGATCATGGGGTGGGAACCAAGTGTTTCCTAAAAACACACTTACAAATCCTTCCTACCACACTGTTATAAAAATCACCCTCCTGGAAAAGGCATGACAAGAGGGCCAGACTGCAGACAGTGGGAGTTTATGTGCAAGAATACAGAGCGGCCAAGGGCATGGAACAAGTAGAATAAAGAAATAAGTTTCCCAAAGCCTGAGTAACAAAACAAACAAACAAACAAACGCAACCAACCAAAGAGGCAGCCTCAGCCCCATACCCTGCTTGCTGAAGGCCTGCATCCACATGTTGGGCCCCAAAGACCATGTGCTGTCTGTCTCCTTTGCCCATGTTATAAAAAGTCAGTTGACCGACTCTGCCAGTAAACATCCCTGCTGCCAAGGCCAATGGCTCAAGTTTGATCCCTGGTAGGAGAACCTTGCCTAACCATCCTCTTCGAAGACCGGGCTCTAGCATGTGCAAAATACACCATCACCAGGGAATGACAGAAAGAGCTAAGCTCTTCCAAAGCTTTTACTATCTAGGTATAGAATATTCTGCATTTTAAGCTCTTTTTAAGACCCGGAGGTCAAAGCACATGTGGGTACATACCTGCCCTTCTTCCAGCACTAATGGTTTTATTTCTCTGTCTTGACACATGCTGTTATAGAAGTCATTCATGGCACTGTTTAGTTTTTGGTAGTCAACTTCTTGTTCTAAAAAATGACTACACCCTTTTATAATTACCCAGAAGCAACCTGGATCTTCAATCTGCAATATTAAGAAGACAAAACAGTGCATGACTTAAAAGTAGAGTCATCTGACACAAAGCCTGAAATCACAGTGACTGTTCGTGACGTCGGGGATCTAACAAACCCTTGACAAGCACCTTTGTCTTAAATGGTCAGACTGAAGCAGCAGGATGGCACATTTATGTGAGTTTGATGCAAGCCTGGTCTACATAGTGAGTTCCAGATAGCCAGAGCTATAGAAGTGAGACCCTGTCTCAAAAATAAAAAAACAAACAACAAGATCTGATAGAAAATCCTAAAACACATAAACTAAAATAGGCAAACAACTCTCAATTACGTATGCAACTCAAAAAACAAACAAGATTGTGGGCATGGTGGCACACATGTATAATGGTAGTACTCAGAGGCTGAAGCAGGGTGATCACAAGTTCAAAATCAGCCTACACTATAAGTCTGAAACCTGTTTCAGACTCTGCCCCCAGCAAACGGAAAAAGATGCACTTGCTCTCCAATATTTAAAAAGTATACATGATAACATAAGTTATACAGTATTTATATCCAGTTAAAAAAGAAACAACAACAACAAACAAGAACCTGAGTGTGGGGAGCCAAGGAAGGCCTGAGTGAGTCTGTAAGGAACAGATAAAATCCTATGTGAATGTCTTGACACGGCACAGGCATGTCAAGAATACCAACGCCTCGGACTCATGGGAATTAGCAAAGCCTTCCTCTGGTCAGAGTGTGGATGTTGACAGTGTGTAAAGAACTAGCAACTCCTCCTCCTAGGTGACTGAAACCCCGATGGCTCCCCTGCAAAGACTCCCATGGAGACTAGCTAGCACCTCATTCTCCTGCTGTACATAATGAACTAACTGAGGTTCTGGCTGCTGCACAGTTGGTGCCACTCCAGCAGAGCGCACACACCCACCATATCCCAGCCTTTCAATCCCTGTGTCTGTGTATCTATCTATCCTTTCTTCATTCCCTTGTCACTCCATCAGGTTAGGTCCAAAGTAACACGGGATGCAGTGGGGGTGAAGACTCTATTATTTAGTCAAAAAGGAGATAGGGGCTGGAGATGTAGCTCAGTTGGTAACAGTCCTGCCTAGTATGTATGACATTTTAGTTTAACCTGCAATATGTCATGAAATGGGACATTTTGACATACACCTGTGATCCCAGCACTTAGGAGGCACAGGGAGGAGGATCAGAGGTTCAACATCATCCACAGCTACACAGTGAGTTAAAGGGCCAGTGTGAGCTACAATTCCACATCTCAAAAGAAGACTGGAGGGAGAAGGAAAGGAAAAGGAAGGAAAAACAGCGATGAGGGGCTGGGGTGCAGTTCAGTGGTAGAGCACTAGCGCATGCAAGGCCCTAGAGTCCACTCTCAGCATGATCCCCCCCCCCCAAAAAAAAAGCTGGGGGAGGATAACAGATAAATCAAATAAATATAAATTATTACCTAGGGAAAGGGAAGAGTAGAGTAGAAGATCAAAGTCAGAGCTATCTAAATTTAACTTGGAACATATTATTATTTTAAAAATTATAAAAAATATTACAGCTTGGCTGTAAAGGTGCTGCTGTTGAAGCTGAGTTATTTGAGCCCTGGAACCCATAAAGTAGGAGAAAAGTTCCCCAAGTTATTAAGTTGTCCTCTGACCTCCACATGCCCACTGCCACAAACACATGCTCAAAATAAATTAAATGGAATTAAAAGACCCGCAATGGCTGGAGAGAGATCAGAAGCTAAAACCACTTGTTCCTCTCCCCCAAAGACCTGAGTTCATTCCCATAAAACAAAGGCAGGTAGCTCCCTGTAAGGCCAGCTCCAGGTCATCTGATGCTCCCCTCCAGCCTCCACGGCTAGCGGCACACACATTGTGCACATCCAGATGCATGCTGACTCAGTGTTCTAGTGCTGTGAGGATACACCACGACCACAGCAACTCTTTGTTTTTTTTCTCCTTCGAGACAGGGTTTCTCTGTGTAGCCCTGGCTGTCCTAGAACTCACTCTGTAGACCAGGCTGGCCTCGAACTCAGAAATCCGCCTGCCTCTGCCTCCCAAGTGCTGGGATTAAAGGCGTGTGCCACCACTGCCCGGCCCCACAGCAACTCTTACAAAGGGAAGCACTTCATTGGGGCTGGCTGACAGGTTCATTAGTACACTCTCATCATAGCAGGAAGCATGGCATCATGCATGCAGGCAGGCAGTGCTGGAGAAGGAGCAGAGGTCTCCATCCAGATCTGCAGGTAGGAGCACTTCAGGGCTTGGCTTCTTGGGCCTTTGAAAACCTCAAAGCCCACTTCCAGTGACACACTTCCTCCAACAATCTTCTCAAACAGTGCCACTCTCTGGTGACCAAGTGTTCAAATCTATGAGCCTATGGAGGCCATCCTTACTCAAACCAGCACACATAAAAATGTAAAAACTCCACAAAAGGAACATTTTAGAAATAAGCTAAAAAATGAAAAAAAAAGTTAAACTTGAACTAAAAACATTAGTTAAAACTGCTACTGATTTTTCAAATGCACACCTTACCTCTGCCTACTGAGAGGGCCAAGAAGCAATAAGCACCACAACTGTGTACCCTACACACCAGAAGGCAGGGACACAGTGTTCGCTGTAGTATTTGTCTACTCTTATAAATGCCTGGTTTTTGTTTTTCTTTTTAAAGACCAGATTTCACTATGTATCTTGGCTTGTCTGGAACCGGCCATGTAGACCAGGTTGGCCTCTAACTCAGAAAGGTCTACCTGCCTCTAGCTCCTGATTACTGGGATTAAAGGTGTGCTTGGCTATTTGGAGGTCTTTATAATAACGGGGGAGACAGCGGTCATGCGGGTTTGTTCCTGCGGAGTAGTCTGCAGGTCTGTAGTCACATACTTAATAGTGTGGATATCTCCCTCATGGTGAACGCAGTGACGCAGGGATATAGCAAAGCCCAGTAAAGCCAGGTACTAGGCATATGAAGAAACGAAACCATGACACATGGCCAAGAAAAAGTCACCAGACAGTGACCCCAGGCTGGGGATGTAGCTCAGTGGCACACATCTGCCTAACATCTCAAGGTCCATAGCTCTATCCTAGGAAAGGAGGGAAGGAGGGAACCCAGGCTGCTTAGCTGGCAAGGACTTGAAAGTAACTATCACAAGAATGCTCAAGAACATAAGGACCAGATGGTTATAACAAGCGTCTAAACAATCTTAGGAAACTGGACTTTGTCTTTGTTTTTTTTCTGGCAGGATCTCCCATTGCTCAAGCTAACCTCAGACTTGCTATGGCAGAGTTTCAATCCCCTGCTTCCATCTCCTGAGTGCTAGACTTACTTACAAGAGTGTGCCAATTGTGACACCCAATTGTATTAACAAATGAGATCTATATTAAAGGACAAGAAGTAGGACTGGAGAGATGGCTCAGTGGTTAAGAGCACTGACTGCTCTTCCAGAGGTTCTGAGTTCAATTCCCAGCCACCACATGGTGGCTCACACCCATCTGTAATGGGCTCCAATGCCCTCTTCTGGTGTGGCTGAAGACAGCTTCAGTGAACTCACATAAAATAAAGAACTCTTTTAAAAAGTACACACACACACTTTAAAAAAAAAAAAGACAGGAAGTAAAACACAGAAAATAAAACTCTAATGGTGGTGTACGTACTACTTTCTTCAACATTGGCTGGAGTGCACTAGATACTCCTGTAAAACAAGACTATCAGGAAAAGTGAAAAGAAATGAACTTTCTGGTGTTTTGTTTTTCAAGCCAAGGTTTTTCTGTTTTGCCTTGGCTATCCTGGAACTCACTTTGTAGATAAGGATGGTCTCTCGAACTGACGCCTGCCTCTGCCTCCTGGGCAGAGCTGGGATTAAAGTCATGCACCACCACCGCCCAGCAACTTGCCAGGCTTTTTTTCCCCTAATGAGATCTTCAGCCTTGTGTTTTTTGTTTGTTTTTTCCCCTTCTTGCTCAGGCCCTGCTCACTCTGGCCCTGTTCACTCCAACCCAAAGATTATTTATTTATTATATGTAGAGTACACTGTAGCTGTCTTCAGGCACACCAGAAGAGGGCATGGGATCCCATTACAGATGGTTGTGAGCCACCATGTGGTTGCTGGGATTTGAACTCAGGATCTCCGGAAGAGCAGTCAGTGCCCTTAACAGCTGAGCCATCTCTCCAGCCTCTTGCCAGTTTTTATAAGCGTGACTGTCTACATAGAAAATCCTAAAGAGTCTATAAAAATATACTACAGCCACAATGAAAAAAAATAAAATTATGATAAAAGAAATTGAAAGTCAAAAATACACGGAGACCAGAGCCTCCGTCTTTAACCCCAGCACACCAGGAGGCGGA
>JADRCH010000287.1:1671970-1701970 GCA_019843965.1 Rhynchomys soricoides
ACACCAGGAGGCGGAGACCAGAGCCTCCGTCTTTAACCCCAGCACACTCGGAGGGAGGCGGGTCTTCTAACATTCAAGGCCAGCTTCCTCTACATAGTGAGCTCCCGGCAAACCAGGGCTACAGTCAGATTCTGTCTTTAAAAAAATCATATAACCACATTTGTACATTGGAAGATTTAATATTGACATAAATTAAAATGTTCAATATTTATCATTAATCAGATCCTAATGGTTATGAGCCACCATGTGGTTGCTGGGAATTGAACTCAGGACCTCTGGAAGAGCAGTCAGTGCTCTTAACTGCTGAGCCATCTTTCCAGCCCACAAAATTACTTTCAAAGATAATAAAATAAATACCTTTCTTTGTAATAAAAAACTACCATGCGCCGGGCAGTGGTGGCAGAAGCCTTTAATCCCAGCACTTGGGAGGCAGAAGCAGGCGGATTTCTGAGTTCAAGGCCAGCCTGGTCTACAGAGTGAGTTCCAGGACAGCCAGGGCTATACAGAGAAACCCTGTCTCGAAAAAACAAAACGAAACAACAACAACAAAAAAAACCCAAAAAACTACCATGCTTGCTTACACTTTGTTAATCTATGACAAGTCACATAGTTACAAATGTATGTGAGTTTTGGAGAATAATTTGTTTTCTTTACCTGTAGTATGTAATGTTATTTCAATAAAGGTATTGGAAAACATTCATTTTTATAACCAGTCACTAAAAGAACACTAAAATGTAATCACACTTTAATTTTATACTGCCTGAAAGATTTTGCTGGGATATATGGGCTCCGGAAGAAAGGATAAAGCATGAGGGTCGGAGCACCCGCTGTGTGTGCACGGTTTGTGTGTGTGGTGGGTTGGGACATTGTTCCTTCCATCCATCATCTGTACGTATGTATGTTAAGCTTATCTGGTGTGTCTTGGAGCTTGCTCCATCCACCAATTGTATTTATGTATAAAATGCTTGGAGCCTGCTGGCTGGAGCTTTGCTGTAACCATACTATGTGTGAATGGGTGCTTCTGTTTGTAGTTATTTATATATGTATGCATGTATATATGTGTGTGTGTGTATGAAATTATTGGATGTGCCTTTTGGTTCATCTACTCAGTGTGTGTGTGTGTGTGTACACACCTGTGAATTCTCTGTCTATCCTTCTCTTTCTTGCCGGCTCCAAGGAGCTAAAAGAATTCATAGGTTTTCCACTGGCCACGGGGAGTGCCAGCCCCAGGAAATTAAGCTTTGTTCCCTCAGAGAAAAGTCTGCTGAGTAACTTCTCTAATAGCTGACTGCTTTTGGCAGCAGCCCCTGTAGGTATTGGGATCTACCTCTGTCAGCAGCTCTAAGCACTGACCCCCAGTGGCTGCCTGTCTCAGTTTACCCACCACATGGATGCCAAAGCTGGTCATTGGCTGCTTGCCTCGCTAGATATAGAGTCCTAGGTTCAAGCTCCAGCACTACATAAAACTCACCATGGTAGTGCATTCGTGTAATCCCAGCCCTCCTGAGACAGAGGAGAGGATCAGGCTACTAAAAAGGCCAGTCTCAGCTGAAGACACTGCATCAAAAAACCTAGCTAGAGGAACTCATACCCGATTTCAAAACTCACTACAAAACCACAATAATCTAAACAGTGTGGTGCTATTGTAATCCTGACATACAGACCAGAAGACTAAAAGTCCCAGGGCAGCCTCCTTTACAGTGTGGTCCAGAAATAGCTGATAAAGGTAGCAAAGTCATTCTAGGGGAAACAACTGTCTGTCCAAAACTGTTAGTGGGGAACTGAGTACTTCATGCCAAAAGATGAACTAGCACCATACAGAACAATTAATTCCAGGGGCTGGCAGGATGGTTCACTTGCTGGGGAAGCCTGGCAACTTGAGCTCAGTCTCTGAAACCCTTGGAGACATGTGAGAATTAACTCTGCAACTTTCACAGGTATGCCATGGCATGTGCCTCCTAATAAACATGAATGCAATAAAAATGAAAACAACAAAGAAAACTAACTCAAAAGGTATTGTAGGCTAATTGTGAGATGTATGACTATAAAACTCTTAGAAGCAAACAATACAAAAGCCTTCCATTATATTTGGCATTGGCTGCTTGGATACAACACTGCAACAAGAGGAAAAATAAACCACTAAACTGATCAAAACTGTATCGCATGACTCCAGAGAGATTATGAATGTAACAGTCAGCCATGTGTTTTAGTGTCCTTTCTGTGGCTGTGACCAAAAACACAGCAAGGGAGGAACAGGCTTATCTAGCTTACAGTTCCAAGTTGTCGTCCACCATTGCAGGGAAGTGAAGCCAAGGCTGAGTCTCCCAGACTGAGAACACCTGCATCCTTGCTTGCTTGTGCTTAGCTAGCTTTTTCAATTATACAATCCAGGATGCCAGGCTCGGGGGGAAGGCCAAGGCCCTCAATGGGGTGTGTCTTCTCACATCGGTTAACAATCAAAACAACCACACACACATGTCCACAGGCCAGCTTGATCTAGTTGATTCCTAATTGAGATACTCTTCCCAGATGATCAATTCTGGTGTGTCAAGTATAAGTAACCAGCACATCACAGAATGGGGAAAAACCGCTTCTCTATAGAGGGAAAAAAAGGCCTTGTACACAGAGATAAGCACTGGAGAAGCCAAAAGGTTAAACACACAGCTTACCTATTCAATGGAACAAGGTGCATAGCTGCTCCTCCTGCAATGCCAGGAGTGATGGAATTTTACAACCTGGTGACCCTTAGCTGTTTGAGGAGACAAGCTCTGCCTATCTCCCAGAACTCATCTTTTTACTTATCCCAGATCTTTCCTCTAACTCTTGAGCATAGCTCTTAGACCATAAACCTATTCTTATGAATGACGTCACTTGTGCTTTAAACAGCCTAAGTGACTTCTGTGTTATCGCAGTGCCAGGCCAACCCTAACAGCAATGGGTGTTACGTTCACCTCGGTCTAACTCCCTAGACCCTAAATCTTGGACACAATCTCTGAGCCAACAGAACCCATTCTTGTGAAAGAAACCAGGTGCAGTTTGTAAAGAATCTCAATGTCTTACACATGTCTTAAATTGTTGGACTCTTAAGACTGAGTTAATTGTAATCTGAATGCTTCCCCCCCACCCCCAGAATTGCACTGTGCTTAAACATGGCTAAAGTTAAATGATAGGGGCCAGGTTCTAAAAGTCTTGGTCCAGCATTGGTTACAAGACAACCAAGCTGAGCCAAGTTTCATTCTTACCTCACCTAGATGTCTTTTCCCTGCCTGCTGTAAAGCCTGCAGGGGAATCACCACTCTATTTAGGTAAGGGACTGATAATTCAGAATGTAAAGAGAACTTGTAGACTTAGTAACCACACCATAAGTCCAAACATCTCAAACAAAACGAACTGAGGTCCCGAGGTGGCATTTTTTCCAGTGAAGCTAATATAGGGGACCAATAATCACATGAAAAGATGCTTCATGGTTTGTAGAGACTGCTCTGTGGTTAACAGTAAGTGACTGGTTGCTCTGGCAGAAGCCCCGAATTCAGTTCTCATCAGTTGTCAGCGCCTACATTGGGGGGAGGGGGGGACTCACAACTGCCTGGAACTCCAGTTCAGAGAGTTCCTGCATTCATGTGCACATATCCATACACAGACACATTAAAACAAAATAAAAATAAATTTTTAATGATGCTTGACATGCTGGGTGCAGTAGTGCACAACTTTGATCCCAGCACTGGAGAGGCAAAAAGGTTGATCTAAGTTCAAGGGCATCTTGGTCTACACAGAGTACCAAGCAAGCCAGGGCTAGAGAGTTAAGCAGCTAAAATTAAAAACATTTGTTAAAATAAACGGGGCCAGTAGGAAGATTCAATAAAAGGTGATTGCCAACCTTCCTAACTACCCAGTTCAATCCTCAGTGCAACATGACACAGGCACTCCCACACGGATAACACACACAAATTTTAAAATAAGTGACCGTACCAAGGTTATAAGGCCTAAGTTTACAGAATAAGTTTAACTGTAACTGATCGGTTCACCAATGAATATTTAATTTGGAGGGGTGGTGTTTGTGAGATAGGGTCTCACCATGTAGCCCAGGCTGGCCCGGAACTCACTGTGATTTTCCTGCATGCTCCACTGAGCCCAGTTCATACCCTGAATATTTTAAGTATATTAGCATTTGCCACCACATCTGCAACCAGGTTGTGCAACTGTGTCACTCGCTTATCTGAAAGCAAGTCTGGGGCACCAGGGCCCCAAGATGGCAGCCGCACGTGGGGGAAGCTCCTCGAGGAAGGCCTCGGGCACTCCTCACCTTCAGCACCAGGACCTCGAGCATCCTGCAGACGCTTCCTGGCCCTTCTCTCACAAAGAAGCTCACAGCGCACAGACAGGAAAACAGCACACGGAGTGAGAGTGAGCGTCCTTCACCACCAACAAAGAAGATGCTTCGACCTAGCTTGGGAGCTTCTGCACTAGCAGCCCTCGCACGCCCCGCGCACGCACGCTTAACGGCCTGCGCTCAGCCCGCGCCTGCGCACAGGGCTCCGGAGGGCTAGAAAGTACCTGTACTCCAACGGCCTGGATAACGGCCTGGCTGCTCACGGCGCCACCCTCAGGCTGGGCGGTGAACTACAGGGCTAGGAAGGACACGTGGTCCCCCTGTACAACCTGTACAGGGTTTAACTCTCCCTCCCCCCCCCCCCCCCCCCCCCCCCACCAGGATGGAGTGACTGCATGCAAGCCAAGTCTTTTTATCAGTCTTGCCTGCCAGTAAACCCTGCTCTCCACTACCCTTGGGACAGCTTGCAGCACTTATGGTGGGTCTCTTCTATAACAATACCTGACTTTGGTTTGCAGCCACCACAGGGTGTTCTAATCAGCCAACCGGATCGTGTGTCTTCCTGACATCATTTCCACCTGACCACTTTCTGGAAAAGGCCCGCACCTGTACTTTATTGTGGCAGCATAGGGGTTTTTAAAACTCCTATTTTCTGATCTTATATCCTGAGACAGACATAGTGGTTCTAACTTACATGTGATTACACTGAAACAAAGGACAAAGAAGCATGAAGAGGGTTAGCTATCAGTGCCATCTTGGGTATCACCAACAAACAAGAAGTGAACCGATGATAGTCTGTTAAAAATTAAAGGAACCATGACTCTACTGACCCAAATGATTTTTACAAAAGAATTCTTTGATGGTTGAATTTTGAAAAAACAAAATTGCTTCCATTCACATTCAGTTGTATTCATCTTCCGCTAAGGGACTCAAGATGGCAACAAAGAGACTTCCAGTTTCAAGAAAGTGTGGAAATAGGAGGGGAAGGGAAATCATGTGTTTAGGAGACAATGTGCACACAGCATCCAGTTTTAAAAGTATGCTTGATGCTAGGGTAATAGTTCAATGGGCCAAGCGCTGTTTGCCACATACATATGAAGATGTGAGTTTGATCCCTAGATTCCATTTTTAGAAAGTTAAGTTTGGTGGTGCAGTCAGTCTCAGTGCCAGAAAGGAAGAAACAGGCAGATCCCTGGGACTTGATGACCAGCAAGCCTGAACTACTTCATAAGCATCAGGAAGGTGAAATGACAAGGAAAAAAAAAGTGGGGCAAGATAGATGGTTCAGTGAGTGAGAGGACTTGCTATGCAAACATGGGGACCTGAGTTCAAATCCTCAGCACCCATGTAAAAAGCTAGGCATGACTATAGTTGCCTATTATCCCAGAACTGAGGTAAAGAGACAGATGGTTCCTAGGACCTCATGGGGCCAGCCAACCTACTCAAAATGACCTTCACAATCATCAGGAGACCCTGTCTCAAGAGAGTCCAATGGAGAGCCTATGCTCGCCCCTGGCAACCCTGTGTTGAATTGTGCATGTGCACACTGCACATGTGCATCCATATGTACACAACCAAGGTGGACAGCTCCTGAGGGATGTCACCCAAGATTTCAGACCCACAGAAACAAATGCACCCACACAAATAAGCCTGAAGAGGTAGGGTGGCTTACAGCTACAAGCTCAGCAGGAGAAGCATGAGGCAGGACTGCGGGTTTGAGGTCAGCCTGGACTACAGGCTGTCTCCAAAAGCAAAATACCCCAAACCTGGTTGATTTCACAAGGACCTGCCAATATGTATTTAAAGGCTCAGCAAGGAAGGTGGGGAAAAACATTCTCTGTGGTGTAGGAAAATCATTTTCTCCGGTGGCTCCAAGCTACAGGTCCCAAGCTACAGAACTGCACTTTATAATTTTTTTCACATGGGTTGTGGAAACTAGAATAATTCTGAATGGTCAAGACTTTTGAGTTGTGTATGAAGACACACTTCTGTAATCCTGACGCTCCAGAGGCTGAGGCAGGAGGATAATAAGTACAAGGCTAACCTACATTGCCTATGTAGGTTCTAGGCTAGCCTGGGCAGCATTGAGAGACCCTGTCTTAAAAAATAATAACAATAATAGCAACAACAGCAGCAATGATAGTTTTGCTTCGTGTTTTTGAGACAGGGTCTCACTATGTAGCCCTGGCTGGCTTCGAACTCAGAGACCCATCTACCTCTGCTTCTCTCTTGAGTGTTTGAATTAAAGGTGTGTAGAGAGAATGGCCAATAAACACCACCTGTCAATAAAGCTTATGGCTAATGAGCTGAGGCAGAAAATAGGAGGTGAGACATCCAACAGGGATAGAGAGGATTCTGGGAAATAGTGACAGATGTGAGGGATTCGCCTGGAACTCTGAGAGGGCTGGAAACCAGCTACACATATGAACTCAGTTTAGAATAAAGGGAGATTTGTCCCAGGAATTCTGAGGAGGAGACCGATGTAAGAAGACAAGGAGAGGAAAGGAACCACGCGGCTGAACCCAGGTCAGTGTAAAAGGGACAATAAGGACAAGCCAGAGAACAACCCGAAGCTTACGGCCTAGGAATTTATTAATAAACAGTCACGGAGTCATCATTTCTGGGAATTAAGTGGACGGGAAGGAAGAACTTGGATTATTTTTCTTTTTACAAAGATATGGGCCTTTGTTTGAAAAAAATGATTTTTTGGTTCATTGACTTTGATACTGTGGTATCTGTATCATACCGTCCACAGGTATTTTTCTGTTCTGTGTAACAAACATTTTATGGAACTGTCAACTCTCTCCTCTCATATTCTTCCTACTCCTCCCGTAGACACTTCTATTTATGAAAAAATGTAGATTTTTAAATGAGATTTACATGAAAGATCTGAGGTTTTTGTTTTAAGGAAACAAGCTAATGTTTAAGTTCTTTTAAACGTTGGCAGTTTTCTAGCCATATATATTTATTCAGACAAACTGCTGATATTTAATTGATTGCTAGACTTGTCATCAGGGTTTCTACTTCTGTCTTAGGGTTTTACTGCTGTGAACAGACACCATGACCAACACAACTCTTATAAGGACAACATTTAATTGGGGCTGGCTAACAGGTTCAGAGGTTCAGTCCATTATCATTAAGGCAGGAGCATGGGGGTGTCCAGGCAGGCAAGGTGCAGGCAGAGCTGAGAGTTCTACATCTTCATCTGAAGGCTGCTAGCAGAATACTGGCTTCCAGGCAGTTAGGATGAGGGTCTTAAAGCCCACACCCACAATGACACACCTACTCCAACAAGACCACACCTACTCCAACAGGGCCACACCCTCTAATAGTGCCTCTCTCTGGGCCAAGTATATACAAACCATCACATCTGTATACTGCCATTTTAAAAGGTTACATGTTAGGTTGGATAGTTGGTTTGGTGACTAAGAATACTTACTGCTCTTCCAGAGGACCCCGGTTAGGATCTCAGCATCCATATCAGGATGCTCACAGACACCAGTATCTATAGCACCAAGGGACCAAATGTCCTGTTCAGCCCTCTGTAGGTACCAGCACACACACAGGTAAACATAAACACATACACATAAAAATATAAATGTTTTATTTTAAAAAACTTCTATTTGGTTAAGCTTTCAATTGTCTATGGAATTTCAATTCATGACTTTTTCTCAGAGATGGAGGATCTTCAAAGCCCACACACATTTATTTATTTATTTATTTATTTATTTATTTATTTATTATTAATGTATGTGAGTACACTGTTGCTTCTTTAGAGACACCAGAGGAGGGCTCCAGATCCTGTTACAGTTGGTTGTGAGCCACCACGTGGTTGCTGGGAATTGAACTCAGGACCTCTGGAAGAGCAGTCAGTGCTCTTAACCACTGAGCCTTCTCTCCAGCCCAAGCCCACACACATAAATGATTATTTCTACAGGTTTTACGTAAGACCGATACAGAATTACTATTAAGTATATACCCTTCCCCCATCAGCATTTCACATTTATCGTTCAGCTATCCCAGTACTGATTTTGGTCGTTTGTAACTTCTTTTTGTTTCTTAAAACTTGGTTATTTTATTTGTGTGTTATTTATCTGTTATCAGGGCAGGGTTTATTTAGAGTCACCTACATAAGTGTGGGCAGGGAACATTTACTGGAGTATGTTATCCCACTGAAAATAATGTCACCACAGCACCCAGGCAGATCTCTGGAGCTTGCTGCTCAGCCTAGTCATGGTGAGCTGTACAGGTTCAGTGAAAGACTCTGTGTCAAAAAGTAAAGTGGAGAGTGACTAAAGAAGATGCTCTCATATGCCCTGTGGATTCTACGTATCGGCAGACTAGAGTACACATGCACGGTGTGTGGCGGTGGTTGGACCTAATGGTGCATTCATTTAGTCTCAACAGTTGAGAGTCAGAGGCAGGCAGATCTCCTGCATTTGAGGCCAGCCTGGACTACATAGTGAGTTCCAGACCAGTCAGGGCTACCAAATGAGACTCTATCTGGAAAACTTTTATAAAGAAAAACTCAAAGGGGTTGGTGATGCTGCTCAGTGGTAGAGCACCTGCCTAGAATCCACCAGGGAGAGGCGCCCAGGCAGCCTATTGGATAAGAAATACCAAATGAGAGCTGGCTGGCTCAGTGTGGCATGCCTTTAATCCCAGCACTCTAGAGGCAGAGGCAGGCAGATCTCTGCAAGAATTAAAAAAAAAAAAAAGACTACAAATGATAAAAGTGATGAACTTGATCTGAACTCTAAGACAACTTTTCAGAGTATGAAGACAGCTGTTATTACGGGTTGCAGGAGAAGGCTGTTGCTGAAGGTGGGAAGTCTTTAATTTCTCAGAATGACTCCTTGGGGGAGACAAGTTTCATTCAGATTAAAAACATCAACAATGAGTTCAGCAAGCACTGATGCAAGTCTGTAATCCCAGAACTCAATAGCCTGGGGCAAGAGGATCAGGAATTCAAGGCTATCCTTGGCTACCCAGCAACTCTGAGGCCAGTCTGGACGACCCAGAACCAGTCAAAACAAGAGGCCTCAAGGCATGATGTGTGATGTATCAGATCTCGAGTGATAGAGGCAGGAGACAATATGCAGTCTGGTAGTTCGAAGCCAGTCTGAGTCACACAGGGAGTCCCTCTCTCAAGAATCAGCCATGCCTATATTATATCTTTTCTATGAAAAGCCAGTCATTCTTTTAGACATCTCCTAAGATCACCAAGGAAGACAGTGACTTCGCAAATAGGTCAGGACTACTGTCCAAGCTCTCTTCTTAGCCAAATGGAAACTCAAGGCATGCCATCTCTCAGCCTCCTCACTGACAGAATGGTGGCATTCATCAGGGTTCCCGTGAGAATGAACACTATGGCCAATAATCCTCAGGATTTTGGTAGATTGAGAAGCCACATCGAATATTATTATCTATAAATCTCAAATTACATATTAGGACCTTCTATTTTTAAAATTTTAGATTTGGAGCCCTGGGGTTGGGGATTTAGCTCAGTGGTAGAGCGCTTGCCTATCAAGTGCAGGCCCTGGGTTCAGTCCTCAGCTCCAAGGGGAGGGGGGAAGACATGGCTCAGCAGTGAAGAGTGCTCCCTGGGGACCTGAATTCAGTTCCCAGTGGCTAACAACCCCAAAAAACTCCAGTAGGGGATCCAACACCCTTTTCTGGGTCTGTGGGGAACTCTACTTATTAGCAGTCCTTCTAGGCTCTACCCCACAGTACCTGGCAAGAGCCAGGTAATGTCTGGCTGACTATAAAAGAGGCTGTTTGGCTCCTCCTAGCTCTCCTACTCTCTGCCCCCCCCTTCTCAACTCCCCTTCCAATGCCCCAAATAAACTCTCTTCTATACTCTTCGGTCTTATGGTTGGTACCTCAGGGGAAGAGATGCTTCAGCATGGGCCCACAGACGCACTCCCTCCCACCTCAGCATACCTCACTCTATCAAACATATCTTTGGCTCCTTTTTCTTTATAAAACACACCACCACTAATATGCACATGCACCAATAGGGACACATACACACAAACGCAGAGTTTAAAAATACATACATTCCATGCGCGTATGTGTGGTGCACACCTTTAATGCCAGCACTTGGGAAACAGAGGCCGGTGGATCTCTGAGTTTGAGGCCAGTCTGGTCTACAGAGTTCTAGGACAGCCAGGACTACACAGAGGAACCCTGTCTTGAAAAATCCAAACCAACCAACCAACCAAATACAGTTAGGGCCTTGCACATCCCAAGCAAGTATCTGCCTCAGTCTTTTTTTAAAAATTTGAAGCAGGTTCTTGGTCTTCAACTCACTTTGTAACCTAGGCAGACTTTGAACTTTTGACTGTCCTGTTCCAGCCTTCCAAGTAGCTGGGATCACACACCTGTACCACTGGACCTTACTAGATTCTACCTCAAGGCTAGTGACTTAACTCTCCTGTACACTGCAGGCTATCTAACTGTACCAGGCACACTCTCCACTAGATGGCACTATTTGCTCCTCAGCGGTGACAACTGATATTTCCAGACATAGCCTAAATATCTGGAAAAGCACAAACAAGCTAAGAAGAACTGTTCTTTTATTCCTCTAATGGGGACTAAGTAACACACAAAAGGCTGGAGAGATGGTTCAGCCATTAGAGTGCTTACTGCTTTACAGAGGACTTGAGTTTGGCTGTCTGCTTCACTAACTCCAGTTCCAGGAGATCCAATGCTCTCTTCTGGCTTCCAAGTGGTACACATAAACTCATGCAGACAGAGAGACAGACAGACACACAAATTCTTAAGAATAACACACGCATAAGCTTTATGCTATATTTGCCTTTGTGTTGGCAGGGACAGCAAGTCATTTGGTGAAATGTCTACTCCAACACACAACACAAAGATCTACAAACAGAATTTGTGTCCGGCCAGGTATGGTAGCAAACGTTGTTAGTCCTGGCACTGAGGCAAAAGTAGACAGATATCATCAGTTTGAAGCCATCTGGTCTACGTAGTGAGTTTCAGGACAGCCAGGGCTATGTAGAGACCCTGTCTTTGTCTCTTTCACTCACACCCCCACCCCCCCCAGTACCTTAACTATCATTTCTTACCTTTAGTCAATAAAGATTAGTCACTCACATTCTCTCTCCAGCCTCATTACCTACTACTTCGGAAGTCTATAAAGGTTGGTGAGTTTTCTGTGTGCATTATGTAGGTGTGAAGACACAGGCACCATGGCACCTGTGGAGGCAGGGGACAACTTTGTAAAGTAGGTCCTCTCTTCACACCTTTACATAGGTTCTGGGGATCAGACTCAGGTCACCAGGCACGCACAGTAAGTGCCTTGACCTGAGCCACCTCACCAGCCCGTGCTTTTTTGTTTGTTTTTAATGGCTTCCTATGTCTTTGCCAAGCAAAGCTGGTGACCTGAGCTTAATCTACAGGACCCACACACAGCAGGAAGGAAGTCTCTGTAAGGTATTCTCTGCTCTCCACACATGGCATGCACTCCTCTCTGTGTGTGTGTGTGTGTGTGTGTGTGTGTGTGTGTGTGCGCGCGCGCGCACGCGCACATAAATAAGTAGAATTAAAAGAAACAATTTGGATGTCAAAATGAATGCCATTTGGTTTTAAACCAAATAGCGTGTGTTATCAAGTTGAGTATATGACAAGAACTCGACATCACCCCTGAAGGATGTCTCAAACACTATTTATTTGCATTAACACATTCCTTACTATGATCAAATGCCTGACAGAAACGTGACCTTCAGGGAGGCAGAAACCTGAGGCAGCCTGCTCACATCTCCTCAGATGAGGAAACGAAGAACTCTGCTGGCACAGAGGGGGACTCAATCCCTCAAGACCCACTTTTTCTAGCTCAAGCCTGCCCCCTAGTTTTCACAACCCGCCAAAACAGAGCTATCAACTAGGAAGCAAGTGGGGGAAAAATCTCACAGCCGACCCTTAGCACTGTTTAACTAAGTATCTCTGAATTAACTCCTGTGAAGTGGAAGAGATCAAGGGCTCAATCTCCACAGCACACCAGAAAGCCTCTACCACATGGCACAGTTAAAAGATGGCAGGAGACCCCTTTCCAATGTTCAAGTAATAAAATGACCATTGTGAAACCGTTTATCTTGGTAACAAGAGCTTTAATGCTTCGTACATTCTATACTTGGCTTGCTGTGCAGACTGACAAATGGCAGAGGCTCCCAAAATGCACATGACACAGGGAACACCTCGTTATGACTTTATTGGGCACATTCTTTAGATTTTAGGAAAGATCTGCCGATCCTCATTATTGCTAACAGCACATAAGTAGTGCAGCTTACAGGTGGGCAGTACGGCTCTTATTCACTATGTAACTCTTAGGATACACGCGCTTATTATTTGACGGAAGAGTCGTGTAGATTTCGTAGACATGGGGACTGTAGAGCACAATTCGGTTAACTACTTTGCTTTCCTTCATGATTTCTTCAGTCTTTTTATCAGTAGACATATTCTTTTCTAAGAAGTCCGAGTCTTTCACATACAGTTCATCTCCTGAAAAATAGTAAAACTTTATTTCCACAGAGCATTGTTCCAAAACATTTCCCCCCAACATATCAATGACATAAAGCCGTATTTTTCGGATGTATTTCATGTTGAAGCTTAGTTGGTGATTTTCTTTTTGCTAGTTTTAAATTTTATTTTATTATTAATCCATGTGTGTGCATGTATACTGCCTGGAGTGGGTACTGGGAACTGAACTCAGATCCTCTGAGAGAGCAACAACACAGTCTTTAACCACTGAGACCAGCCTTGTTTCAGGTTTTTATTGGGGGACAAGAGGGAGGGAGGAGCATGTGGTGTGTATACTCATGCAGTTGGAGGTCAGAGACCAGCCTGCTAGGGTTGGGCCTCTCCCTCCACCAAGTGTATGCATGACTACAGCCAAGGAAACAGGAAGGCCAGAGGATGACCTTGGTGTTCCTCCAGAACTTTCTACCTTTTGTCTCAGATAGGATTCCTTATTGGCCTGGAACTTTACCACTTAGGCCAGGATACTTGGCCTATGACCATCCAAGGATCTGCCTGTGTCTGTCTCCTATCCTGCCACTGCAAGGCTGAGATCAGAATGCCTATCACCAGGCCTTCCTCTCTGCACTGCTTCAGGGGACCCTAACTCAGGCCTTCATACTTGCAAGGCCAACATTTTACTGACTTAGCCAGCTCCCTAGTCCTCTGCGTTGGATTTTTAATATACCTACTACATGTCTACCTCCAAGATAAGCATTTTCTTTGGGCACATCAAAAATGATGACTATAGTGTTTCCATTGTAAGCTGTGATTATTTTATTATAGTTCAGCAGCACTGGGAATTCAAACTGTGACCTTGATGCAGTTGAGGCAAGTACTCCACCACATCACAGGCCCAGCCAAGAGCACTGTAAGTTCCGAACTACTTCACGAGTCTCTTTAGTCTATTAAATATTAGCATTAATGTTGGCCTTAATAACAATGATTTTGATGTTTCAATATAAATTTGTTCTTATAATCTTATGGTTAATCCATTTTTTTGCTTAGTCTTCAATTTTTCCTTATGTACTTGTGTGTGTGTGCACAGGCATGAAGGCCAGTAGTTGACACTGGGGGTCTTCCTTAGTCACTCTCCTTATTTTTTGAGGCACAGACTCTCACCAAACCTGGAGATCATCTATTTAATGAGACTCACTGGCCAGCAAGCCCCAACAATCTCCTGTCTTTACCTGCTTAGCTGGAACTAAAATGACCACCAGGCTGGCCTCTAACATGGGTACTGGCAATATGAATTCACATCTTGTG
Organism: Rhynchomys soricoides; assembly: GCA_019843965.1. Classification (NCBI taxonomy): domain Eukaryota; kingdom Metazoa; phylum Chordata; class Mammalia; order Rodentia; family Muridae; genus Rhynchomys; species Rhynchomys soricoides. Next base: position 1,686,105 of record JADRCH010000287.1, read on the forward strand.
CTTATACAGCAAGTACTACTGACTGAGCCATATCACAATCACCAAGGTGAATTTGGATGAATTATCATTTGTATTAAAACTTCTAGGGGTTAGAGAGATGGTTCAGCAGAAAACTGGCTGCTCTTCCAGAGGACCTGAGTTCTGGCCCCAGTACCCACATGGCAGCTCACTACAACCTGTAACTCCAGTTCCATGCAATCAATGCTCTCATTTGGCCTCTGTGGATATTAAGTACATTGGTGGTACACATACATGTGTGTAGGCAAAAATTCATATATATAAAATAAGAATAAATCTTTTTTTTTTTTCTTGGTTTTTTGAAACGGGGTTTCTCTTTATAGCCATTGGCTGTCCTGGAACTTACTCTGTAGATCAGGCTGGCCTCGAACTCAGAAATCCACCTGTCTCTGTCTCCCAAGTGCTGGGATTAAAGGCATGTGCCACCACTGCCCGGCAAGAATAAATCTTAAACCCTGCTAAACTATCCCTCTGTGGGGTTAATAACAAATCTTATCAGTATTATCAGGAACTGAAGAGGTAGATATGAAATATGTCAGGAGGCAGGACACATAGTGCTTTCCCTAACACTAATCAGTGTTTGCCAAACTCTAACTGACCACTGACAAACTTCCTAATACAGACAAGCTGACAGTCTACAAGTTCTCAGAGGCTTTAGAGAGGGAGAAGAGAAGAAGGAGAAGAAACAAGGAGATGGAGGAGACAAGGGAAGACAGAGGAGTTATCACAGAGAAAGGAGTTTCAGTTGAGGAAATGCCTCCATGAGATCCAGTTGTAAGGCATTTATTTTCTCAATTAGTGATCAAGGGCAGAGGGTCCCTTGTGGGTGGTACCATCTGTGGGCTGGTAGTCTTGGGTTCTATAAGAAAGCCAGCTGAAGCGGGGCAATGGCGGCACAAGCCTTTAATCCCAGCACTTGGGAGGCAGAGGCAGGTGGATTTCTGATTTCGAGGTCAGCCTGGTTTACAGAGTGAGTTCCAGGACAGCCAGGGCTACACAGAGAAACCCTGTCTTGGAAAAAAAAAAAAAGAAAGAAAGAAAGAAAGAAAGAAAGAAAGAAAGAAAGAAAGAAAAGCCAGCTGAGCAAGCCAGGGGAAGCAAGCCAGTAAGCAGCATCCCTCCATAGCCTCTCCATCAGCTCCTGCTCCTTGACCTGCTTGAGTTCTAGTCCTGACTTCCTTTGGTGATGAACAGCAGCATGGAAGTGTAAGCTCAATAAACCCTTTCCTCTCCAACTTGCATCTTGGTCATGATGTTTGTGCAGGAATAGAAACCCTAAGACAAATGGTCTGTCAGATGATCCTGGGCCAGAAGGCTAAAAACAACGTTCTGAGGAATGAAGCACTGTCCAGGTAGTCAGCTGTCCCTACAAATTGGTTGAGTTTTGGAAGCCATGTTTTGTGCTTCCTATATTTTCAGATAATATTTAAGATGTTCTCGGATTTCTGACATGGTTGAAGACTGGTTACAGTCTCAGAGCCAACTCAAGCTGTTTAACACTAAGAGAGATGAGAGAAATTTGAGAAGATGTTTTTTAGATGGTATACAAACTAAAACCAAGACATAATTCAAGTATAGAATTATTAAAGTGCTTTATCGAAATTGACAAAATTGACAGACTAGATGTTAAGTATATCTTATGCTTTATAAATCATATAATTATAATAATTGTGTTCAATTTACATCTGAGGAAAAAAAGAGCTTTTTAACTGGACAAAAAGGGGGAAGTGTTGTAGATTGCTCTGGTGCTGTTTGTATTTTGATGCTAATTCAGCTTCCTCAAGAGGGGTCGCCCCAATGAGGAGTGAGTCACATCCTCAGGTGATTTTATGTGACCCTTCTCCCCATTTTAACTGGTCAAATGAAGACCAGAGCCTGTGATTGGGCAGGGGAAGGGAAAGTTTGGGCTGGAGGTTTTAGAGAGGGAGACGAGAGGAAAGAGGAGAGGAAAGGAGATAAGGAAACGGAGGAGACAGAGGAAGACGGAGGAAGAGGAGGTGGAAGGAAGATGGAGCAGAACCACATGACCTGGAGAAGCCACACGTAGCAAGGGATCTCAGAGCTGGGGAATAGAGTAGTGTAGTGGTAGATCTGCCCAATCTAGGCATGTGGCTTATGAATATTGTAACTGAGTTGTATGTTCTTTGCACGGGCTTTTTGGGGTTGGAGATTTTCTATAACACTTGACATTCGCCAGGCAGTGGTGGGGCACGCCTTTAATCCCAGCACTTGGGAGGCAGAGGCAGGTGGATTTCTGAGTTCGAGGCCAGCCTGGTCTACAGAGTGAGTTCCAGGACAGCCAGGGCTACACAGAGAAACCCTGTCTGGAAAAAACAAAAACAAAAAAAAAAAACCCCAAAAACCTTTATATTAAAGTTTATGTCTGAGAACCACACAGCTGAACAATAATAAATAAACAAACAAAAACCTTAAAACAAAGGAATTAAGAAAAAAATATCCCTCAGTACTTTAAAGAAAGCATTAAGATTTTGTATTGGGCTGTATTCACAGTTATCAGGGGGCGCATGTGGCCTATAAGCAGAGGTTAGCCAGACCCACAGGCAGAGTCTATATAAAACAGGCTGTAACTCCTGTCTGGCAATGCTGCCAGAAAGCCTGGCTGTACCAAATATGATGAATACTAACAAGAGCACCGGTACTTCCCTGACTCACCTGGGAGAAGAATCATGGAGCCATTAGAACTTAAAAGTATTATTGGCAGCCATTTCTCAGCTACTTCTAATGGGTGATCTGAACAAAATCTATACAGAGCAGAGAGAGAGGAAAAATTTTCAAGTCTTCTCACTTCATAGAACTGTGGTGGTGCCAGCCAAATTTCTTTTGATAGGAAACATTCAGTTGCCTCTGATGGGGATAACCACTGTAGGAGACAAAGGAAGAAGCTTTGTAAGATTTATTCAGTCATCAGCCAGCTCTGTGGTTGCTAGATGGAGATACAAGATCTACTTGATGTAAAAAACATTAACCTATCCAAAGGCCTTGATAGATCTCTCTGAGACAGCATGAAAACATTCAGAGGCCCAGACACTGCCATGTACCTATTGTCCTGCTTAGTCAGGAGGCTGAAACAGGAAAATTGCTGGAGTCTAGGAGTTGAAGTCCTGCCTAGTCAGGAGGCTGAAACAGGAAAATTGCTGGAGTCTAGGAGTTGAAGTCCTGCCTGGGCAAGATAATGAGGTCCTGTCTCAGAAAGAAAGAACTGGAGGCTGGAGAGCTGCCTCAGTGGTTAAAAGCAGTTGCTGCTCTTCCAGAGACCAGTGCTGGATCCCCAGCACTCACAACGGACAGCGCATAACAATCCGTAACTCAAGTTCTAGGGGATCCAATGCTCTCTTCTGGGCTCCATGGTCAGCTGCATGCGTGTTGAACAAAAATAATAACAACCAAATAATAATTAAAAAAACAAAATTTAATAATAAAATGCCAATTAAAATATTAATAATTAGTAAATAAATTTTAAAAAATCTTTTCAGTCACAAGAGAGCTAAACTCACACAACAACAACTTAATAAAATCTATTTCCAGACATCAAAAATGCCTAACTATAAGTAAGTAAAAAAATACATAATAGAATGAAGTGAGCCCACCTGACTGCCTAAAGTCAATCCCAGACCGAAAGCAGCTTCCAAAAGTCTTACTGACTGGAGCAGACATGCGATCAGAACTTGGAAGGCTCACACAGGGTAATCCAGTGAGCAGAGTGCCTGAGAAGGTCGACACAGAACTGACTACTCCAAAGCTCTACTGACTACTTACCTGTGCACGAGGACGTCTGAGGAAAGGGCAACCACCTGGGAGGTTGCTGACTAAATTCTCCACGCTTACCTGGAGCCAAGATGTTTTCCAGTTTTCTCTAGCAGTGTATTCCCGACAGAGGGAAAGCCTTATGTGAACGTAAGGAGCTCTTCCACTCTAGTGACCAGAGAAGGACCACATAATAGGTCTGCAGGTAAATGAGCCCCAGGGTGAAAGCTACTGTAGCCCCACCGGCAAAACATTTAAAACACACCTCCAGAGGTTAAAGTTCATCTCTAATAACTTCCAGGAAAGGGCAACACTATTTCAAAGAATAGAACAAACCCCAGCATTCAACGACCTAGAAACAATGCTAACATGCACTCAAAAACATCAGGGCACGTCAAGTGCAGGGAAATGTGGTCCAAAACGAAAACACATGCCCATGCATAAAATAAAATCGTCTGTTAAAAGACGAATTTAAAAACAGAGTTGACGAGAGAAGCTCAAGGGCAATTTTACTACAGTTTGGGAGAGCAAAGCTATAGCTCTCAGCAGGTGCTGGCAGGAAGGAGATGGGGTAGATAAGGGGGAACTAGCCATGCTTTGTGAGGTCACCCGGTGGAGGGTTTAGAGAATGGCTGGGCAAACACACCCAGGTTTTAGACAGTTCTTCAGAAGAACGGATGGATGAAAAAGGCATTTGTGAGTAACTCAAGAGAAGCAGACAGGACTGCATCCTACATCATGGAAGCACTCTAAATATCTGCACCAAGAGGCTCCTGGGAGGAAGTCTAGGCTGCGGCAAACTGACAAAACTATCACACTGCTTGACTCTTCTCTATCTCCTGTTCTCAGCAGTCCCATTGGTCCAGAGATGTAATGAAAATATTATTAACAGGATAAAAAGGGAAAAATTAGTTTTATATTTAGCTACTTTTTATTCATGTGTTTTGCCTGCTTAGACATCTGTGCACCAAAAGAGGGTGTCAGATCCTCTAGAAGTGAAGTTACAGGCAGCTATAATGCTTCCAGAAATACTATTTACAGTTGATATTTCATAAGAAAAGTGCACACTTAAAAAACAATTGAGCTGGGTGTGATGGGACATGCCTTTAATCATAGCACTTAGGAGACAATGGCAGCCAGAACTCAAGAGTTCAGAGTTCAAGGTCAGCATGGTCTACTTAGTCAGTTCCAGGACAGCCAGGGCTACAGAGAGAAACCCTGTCTCAAAAAAACAAAACCAAATATAACAAAACCCAGCCACTGAGTTTACTCAAATTGGAATACTGAAAGAAACAGGTTGAAACAAGTGAACGAGGCATCCATGTCCTGTGGTAGGCCAAGCAGTCCAACATATGGATAGCTGCAGTTACAAGAAACATAGAGGGGAGTGAGAGACATGGCTCAACTGAGATCTGGAGAGGAACCATCCTGCAGAAAGCCCGAGTTCAGTCCCCAGCACCCATTCAAGGTGGCTCACAACCTTCCTTAACTCCTGTTCCAGGTGATTAGACACTTCTGGCATCAGTGGGCACCTGCACTCACCTGCATATACTCGCACACGGGAACACAATTTAAAATAAGTCATTTTGTTTATTTTACAAAAGGAAAATAAAGGACAGCTGAAAACATTTTGCATAATTAAAGATGAACTAGAAGCGGTGGCACCCTCAAGACCTCGGGTTCTAGGTCTGAAGCCTAACTGTGCCTGGTGCAAGTGACACAAAAAAAGAAAGGGAGGGACGGAGTGAGACAGACAGACACACACGCACGCACGCACGGGGGGGGGGGGGGCAGAGAGAAAGGGGTTAAAAAGGGGAGAAAGAGGGAAGGGGAAAGGAGAGGGGGAGTGAAAGATGAGGGAGATGGGAACAGAGAAACAGTAAGAGATGAAGGAGGAAGAAGAAAGTTAATGGGACTGAAATCCTATAATGTGTTCTAGAAACCCGAATTAAAACGATTTAGGGCATGAAGTGAATCGTGAAGTGTCCAGAACAGGCAGCTGGGGGGCGCTGCTGTGCTCCTGCTTAGGGAACTTGGGGTGAGAGTTGGGTCCTTGAGAGCCTAAGACAAAGTCATGCCTTTAGTCTGGGATAAGACTCAGTGCATCGGGGGGTGGGGTGGGGGGTTGGGGGTGGAGTGGGGGGGGAGGATCCCACGATCTTACCTTGTAGCCCACCACCTCGGCCAGGTCGGGCTCCACGCGCGGGGTCTCGCGCAGACAGCACAGGAGGAAGGTAGTGTAGAAGCGGAGGCTGCCTCGCCCATACGGCGTGAGCCAGCCGCCCCAGTCATGCAGGGCCCAGATGTTCGGTGTACAGTCTAGGTGCGCACACAGCTGGAGGAAGCAGCGCGGGTCACTGCGCACGCGCGAGCGCCAGTCGGCCAGGTCGGCCGGAGGCGACAACGCCAGACTGGGCTTCTGAGAAGCTGGCGCAGAGTCCCGCGGCCTCAGCAGCAGCACCCCGGCCTCCTCGAAGGCCTCGCGGATGGCACAGATGCGCAGCGCCACATCATCAGGCAGCGCCGCGGCATCCGCGTCGCCGTGGAACAGCCCGGGAAAGGGCGGTTGCTGAGGCCGCTCAGGGCCTAGGCCGAAACGCGGCGGTGTGTGCAGAGGCGCGAACAGACGCACCCAGTCGGGCGAGCTGTCTGCCGCGTCCAGCACGCCGCCCGGGAAGACGTGCGCGCCGGGCATGAAGCGCTGATTTTGCGCTCGCTGGAGAAACAGCAGCCGGAAGCCGGCGGTGCTCGAGTTGGTAAAGCCCGCGGCCAACACTACGGTGGCTGCCCGCCGCCAGCTGCTCGGACCGCTCATGGCCGGCGTCCTTCAGGTCCCCTTTATGAAGTGGCGGGATCGTAGAGTGGTGTCCGGAAGCCCGATAAATTTTGAAGGCCTGAGAAAGCGGCCTGGAAGCTCATGGAGGTTTGCTTGTGGGAGGAGCGTGATCCCCGCGCCAGAGCACCTCCTCGAGTGCCCTGTGTTCAGTCAGGGTCATTCTCGCCCTCTCTCAGCTGCTGCAATCACCAGTCAGCGATTGGGAGCAGGAGTGCAAACAGTGTAGAAAAGGAACTAATCTCTAGTTGTGAACCCTTCCCGTTAAAACTCGAGTGACTAAGACTTTGTCCCTTACGCTGGTCTGTTTGTTGCCTGTAGGACATTGGTATATAGGAAGTTCCAAGAAGAAGATAGTGTCTGAGCTTTGCTAGCTCTCTTGAATTATGCTAATAAACGCACGAGTGGATCAGATGCCAAGTTAGACTAACTACTGTGTAGTTTTGAATGTCTTTGGTGCGTCCCTGTCCCTCAGGGTAGTTTGTCTTAAGTTGTAAATGCTGTTATTGCCAGGGCACCTGAGGCCCAGGGAAAATGATCTTAGGTAGTGTGATTAGTTCCCTATTTACATGGGAGATGTTTAATCTTAGACTAGCTATGCTTTTTCTCTCCCCAACTTTGAAGTGGCTGGCGAATTTGCACTTCTAAGAACATCATGACTATATTTTGGAAACAGCTTGTTTCTTATCTCCCTTTTTACAGCTCTTTCTTAGTTACCAACTCTTGCAAACCCCATGCTAATTGATCACGTATTTTTAGGTCTTTGGATGAGTTAGGTTGTATTCTTGGGGCTAGAGAGAGGGTTTTGTTTGGTTGGTTTTGAGAAAGTATCTTTATGTAGTCTTGGCTTTTTGGCAACTCGATATGTAGACCAGGCTGGCCTTGAATTCACAGAGATCTGCCTGCTTCTGCCTCCCAAGCGCTAGAACTAAAGGTGTGTGCCAGCATCATCATTTTTAAGTTGATTTTTGTTGTTAATGTGAACATCATGTCTAAAAATGCAGGTGTCTGTACTTACTGCATCCCAGAAACAGAAAGTGGGACCACAGGTTGAGAAGCACCTGCCCTAGTAAGATAACCTGCCACCTGCCATCTGCCTTTGAGTCAACAGACTATTCATGCCTAAACTGATGCTCTTGTCACTGAAACGGGAATTTTGAGCTGAAATTCATTTCTAAATCTATTGTAGAGCCCAGATGTCATTATGGGACTTTTTTTTTTTTTTTTTTTTTTGGAGCACTTATTACTTACTTATATTTGCAAGTGCCATTGAATGCATGGGGCACCCAGAAGACAACTTGCTAGAGTCGGTTCTCTCCTCCTACAATGTAGGTCCTGAGAATCCAAGTTGGGTCATCAGGTTTAGCTGCAAGTGCCATTCCCTGCCTCCTGCCCCTCCCCCCAGCCGTCTCACCAGCCCCCTGCCTTAAAAAAAAAAATAAAACCTCTCTCCATCAGGTGGTAACAGAACATACTGACAACTGTATAGTGACTCAGTTGGGTGGGCCTGGCCTAGAGGCCATAGAATGTTCTAGGCAAGAAACAAGAGCTTCACTGAAAAGGACAGTAGTACAGTAGGGAAAAGGGAATGGTTTAAAGTGCACTCAGGAAGTAGACAGCACAATGGGATGCTTGGCTGACTATGCCGGGCAACAGGTAGAAAGGAGTTAAGTTCTGACCTAAGAGGCTGGTGACCTTCCTTCAGATCCTAGGAGTGATACTATCATGTGTGAGACACTTCAAGCTTTGTCTGTGTACTTGTGTAATACTTGCCAAAGCCAATAAGGTTAGAAAGTTATTACCACAGATGACTAACCTGTTATGCAAGAGGTTAAATGTTTTAAGGAAGGGCACATTCACTAAAATGGTTCTGTGGTTTTGTGGCTCTTCAGACTTGGTTTGATACCAGTTGTTTTTTCCCCAGATTCTGGTCACTCCAGAGCAAATCAAGCAAGCCCTGGAGTACAAAGCAAAGCAGCAGAAGTGGTGTTTAGGCATTTATTTTTGTAGTGCTAGGGGTCATACCCACACCTTTGACTATGCTAAACAAATGTCCCACTTCTACACTGCATTACTACTAGCCTGTGGTTTTCTGCAATAGCGCCTTACAGTGTAGGCCAAGATGGCCTCAAGCACATGATTGTCCAAAATCAGCCTATGGAGTCCTGGTGTGCACCTGCACAGTCAGAAAGAAGCTGGTTTGTGTGTATGTGTGTGTGTGTGTGTGTGTGTGTGTATTTGAGTGTTTGAATTGCACAGAAGAACATGTGCCTTCAGAGGCTAAAAGAGATATCTGATCTCCATGGACCTGAAATTACAGGCAATCATGAGCTGCCCAATGTGGGCTCTAGGAACTGAACTCAGGTCTTCTGTAAAAGCAACAAGCACTATTGACCATGAGCCAGTGCTCCAACCCAGAAACTGGATCTTAACCAATACAGAACTATCTCCAAAGCCATCTTGCCACCATGGCTGTTCTGCCCAGTAGGCTTTATAGTGATGCATTACCAGTTTTGTGAAACCAGAGATGAAATCAGTATTCTGGACTGTAGCCAAGAATCCAAACAAGCAAGGAATTGAACCTCAACATAAAGAGAAACACAAATACAAATCTAATCTTCCCAGCTCAGAGAACTAATCATGTACTAACTATTGCAACGCTTGGTGGCTTAAAACAGTAAGCATTTGTTATACCTTCTGTGGATAAAGAATTTGAGAACATTGGGTTGAGTGACTTTGACTCTATACCCCCGATGAGACTTGGGTCAGTATGCTATCCAGAGCCTCGATGGATCCCAATCCTTAGTGAGTCACATGGCTGCTGAGGCCTCAGTTTCTTACCACGTTGGGGCCTTTCATTTGGCTGCTTGGCTATCAGAGATTTGTTGGCTCTGATGTCTCTAACTTAGCCTCAGAAGTTACACTCTGTAGGAATGGTTCTGATGCTTTGATTTAATTGGGGAATCTGTGTTTACTGACACTGAAGGTTCATGTTCCCAACCGGTTTTTGATCTATCAATAAAGATGCCAGTGGCCAATGGCTGGGTGGAAAGAAAGAGATGGGACTTCCAGGTTCCCGCAGGCTAGGAGAGAGAAGAGGGCAGGAGGAGGAAAATTGAGATACTTGGGGGAGAGAGACTTAGAGCTACAGGGGAGCTTTCCCAAAGTGTAGGCGGAAAAGGAAAACAGCCCATAGAAGGGCAGCCTGAACTCGTCTTGGGCAGCAAGACCAATGGGCTTCACAGAAGGTAAATGGATAACCAAGCTGAAGGCACAGTTAGAAGTGTTGAGCAAGGAGTGAAGGTCACACTGGCCAAGGGAGCCTTAGAAGAGCCCAGCCATTGAGCCAGTAAGGCAGGTTAAAAATGGACTAATGTCCATTAGTCTTTCATCCGATGATCCAAGATAGCTCCTGGGCGGGTGTGCACTTTCACTCCCCTGGAGCTCAAAGCTGTGTAGCCCGAACTACCTACTACAACGCTCCATTATTCCTACTGCACTCTGTTACATCAGTCAGTTCCAGTTAATCACAGGAAAGGTGGAAGTATCTTGGGTCATCTTGGAGGCTGGCTACCACAGTGAACTGAAGACAATGAGGCTGTCTAGCTTGTTACCCTCAGCAATGGGGGTTTAGCCATAGCCATGTAAAAATAGGAAAACACTGAAGGTGTCTGTCACATTTGGCTCAACACTAAAGTGCAATAATGTAGATGTTCAATCAACGTGGGTTTCCATATATGTAACTGCTATGACCAACAAAAAAATAAACCAAACCCAGCAGTAACGTTGACACAACAAACAAGAAAGTTTTAATATCTGGAAGCATTTGAATTCAGGAAAGGTAGAGGAAAAATTTCAAGAGGAAACTACAGAAAAGAAAAGGCAGATCATAATGGTTTACTTAGGGCCATAAGCCTAGCAAGTGTTTGAATCAGGCTCTATCCTGCCCTGCATGTTCTCGGAGTGCTCTGTTCTGTTCTGCAAGGTGGGAGCTAGCTCCGCGCTAGCTGCAGACCCACCCGGCAGGAAGTGCACACAGAGATTCTTTACAGTCATTACTCTTACTTGTGTTCCAGTAGAGAGCAGGTGGGTTTTTTTTTTCTTTTTAAAGATTTTATTTATGTATATGAGTACACTGTCACTGTCTTCAGACATACCAGAAGAGGGTATCAGATCCCATTCCACCTGGTTGATGGGATTTGAACGCTGGACCTCTGGAAGAACAGTCGGTGCTCTCAACTGCTGAGCCATCTCTCCAGCACAGGTGGCTTTCTTTATGACAAGTCACTCACTTCACAGCCAAAAATACTTGATTATTCTGTTGGAATGATCCTTCCCAGCTATCTTCACAACAAGAAATGTTCTTAGGTGATTTCTCAGAACATAGGTAAAACTGAGAGAAACGGAGGGAAATTTGTCAGGTCATGTTGCTATTTCCTTACGTCCATGTAGCCTGTCAGCCTCAAGTTAAACACGCCCACATACATTTCTGTTATTCATTGTCATATTCTGTTATTCATTCAAACGCCGTTGCCAACAGAGTAACATCTGCATGAGGCAGGAAGGAAATCAGGGTCAACACAACTCTATAGATAGTTCAAACATCTAGCGTTTAGCACCAGGCATAATAAAGTACAGAACAATTTGGGGGAAAAAATTTGCTGATGTAACACAATCCTGTGTGCACAATGAGGCACAATTCCATCGACAGTACATGTCACTTCTTCCATGAAGATGGGCTCTAGAGGTAAGCTAAGGACCTTCAGGGAGGATCTGGTGTGGTCTTGGTAGCCGAGATCACTTAAGTTATTAACTATTTTCTGGCTGTGGGAGCTTGAGTAGAGTGAGGTATGGCCTGACCCTACAGATAGTGTAGGGGTTACCTACACGATTGGCCACCTCTGTTTCCAGCCTTCAGGGTGAAAAATGGGTTATAGATCTTTTCCCTTGAAAAAATAACCCTGAATGCTTTACATTTCCGGTTTCCCCAGTGCTATCCCGTGAGTGCAAAGCCAGCAATTGTTGGGTCTTTCAGTTAAGAGAGTGGAAACATGTTGAGGGTTTATTTCAGTGGTAGCAGATTTGCCCACTTTGACCCTTGTCAACAGCCTGGGCGCTAGAGATCATTCAACAGGTAAAAGGCACTCTGCCAAGCCTGAGGGACTGAGTTTGGGCCCCAGAACCTACCACCAAGTAGGAGAACACTGACTTCTGTAATTTGCCCACTGACCTTTCATGAGTGCATAGTGGCACAAAATAGAAACTTGAAAAGCGATTCAAGAAAACCTAACGTAATCTGTGTTAAAGTAACTGTGTGGTCAATTTTTGTTTTGTTAGACTTGCTTGTTTTGATTTATGTATGTGTTTTGCCTGCATGTCTTTGCACTACATGCTTCCCCTGTGCCATGGAGGTCAGAGAGGTCATTAGGTTCCCTGGAATTGGAGTTACAGACAGTTGTAAGTTACCATGTGGGTGCTAGAATTGAAGCCAGGTCCTCTGGAAGTGGTCAGTGCTCTTAACCACTGAGTTATCTCTCTAGTGCAATTAAAAAAAAAAACAAAAAACTACTGCTTTGGCTATAATGACCCAGTGGGAGATCGAACTCTGTTTTGTAAAACAGAAACTGCCTAAATCATGAATTGTGAATAAAAACCAATTAGATCTGTGTCTTAGCTACTGTTCTATAAAGCTAAAGTTTAAATGGCACTTCTCCGGGATTTCCAGAGATACACTGGGGGCTTGGGGGATAGAATGGATGGCAACCAGTAGGGACTGAGCAGTCCAGCAATGGATACCTGCCTGCCTGTACTCTGGAGAGGCTAAGAGCCTGGTAGCCACTCAGTGCTCAAAGCTGAATACCTCAGCAGTCCCACTGTGGAGCTGAAGGCCTGGCAGATTCCTGGAAAGTCACTGGCCTTTGGTGCACATTAGAAGGCTGAAGAAGCCAGGGTCTGATGTCATCAGAAGATTGGAGGGTCAAGGGGCAGTAGTAGATGGCCTTGCTCTCTTTATATTGGATCACCTGTTGGAAGGTGACACACTGAGGGCAGACCTCCCTTCTTGCTTAATCTTGAGAGACACTTGCAGAGCTGTGTTTGCTGGGTGATTCTAAACTCAGTCAAGTTGGTCATCAAGACCAATCATCATATGGTCCATCTCCCTCATACCCAGGAGACACGGCATCCCTTTGTCCAGTCATTAGTCTCCTACTGTCCCTGTCTATTAGGCTATCACAGTATTATGATGCTTGCTTTCAATAATCCTTACTAGATACCAAAAAGGGAGCCTAAAACAGACCCCAAAGGGTTAAAATTTCCTAAGGAACTCCAGGAGGGAAAGATTGCAGTTTTGGCACCAAAGGAAGAGGTGCTTGCCATCCAAGAAGACTTTCACACAGCTCCGAGAGCTTCTCTCCGAGAGAAACCATGTTTCTTTTGTTTTTTTGTTTTTGTTTTTGTTTTGTTTATTTTTTTGTTTTTGTTTTTTGAGATAAGTTGATTTTATATTCATTCTCTCTGTGGTGACTTAGGAAAAGAAGCCTGCAAGAGAATGTCATCACCGTGTCTCAGGACCTGACCTGCTGAGAAAATCAGGGAGACTCCATGACCCTGATAAAGCCAAACTACTTTCTGCACAACCCATATTAATAAACATTTTAAGTAAAGATGGTTGTTTTAGGAGGGGTACGTGCATAACTCAGCCCAAGTGGAGTTCCAGATGGCTAAACTATTCCCTATGCTTGTCTGCCTTAAGCTTAGCTCAAAACATGTTAACTCCATTCAATGAGAGGCCCTATATCAAAGGAATGAGGCAGAGAGCGATGGAAGAGGACACATGACATCCTCTTTTGTTCCCTCTGCTCATGTGCTGCCACATACATTCTCACATGCGTATATACCTACACATAAACACACCACACACGTACAAAAATAGTGCTTGTTTGCCTGAATATATATGTACGTATATACATATGCGCACACACACACACACACACACACACACACACACACCACTAGAGTGCAGGGCTCCCAGAAGAGGATGCTCACATGCCACTGGAACTAGAATTCTAGACAGCTGTGAGTTGCTATGTGGTGCTGGAAATTGTACCTCAGGTCCTCTGAAAGAACAGCCTGTGCTCATAACTGCTAGGCCATCTCTCTAGCTCCTATACAAAATTTTAAATAAGATGTCAAAAGCAACAAATTATAATTAGCTAGATTCAATATGATCCATACACTTGCATATTCTGTCTCAAAAACCAATTCTCCTCAAAACTTTACCTGACACTGGGCAGTGGTGGCACACGCCTTTAATTCCAGCACTCGAGATGCAGAGGCAGGCAAATCTCTGAGTTTGAGGCCAGCCTGGTCTACAGAATGAGTTCCAGGATAGTCAGGACTACACAGAGAAACCCTGTCTCAAACAAAACAAAACAAAACAAGAATAAGAACAAAAGGGGTTTAAACAGAGGTACTCTGCAAGGAAGGACAATGCTCTCCCCAGAAGATGTGGATTTTTAAATGAAAATCTCCGTGCCCCGAGTGGGATACCTCCTTATCAGATCCCAGCTTTGTCTGGTTGAAGGTCTCTGAAAAGAATTCGTCAGGCAGTGCTAGGCCAGTGTGGTGTCTCCATTGCACCAATTGCGGACAGTCAGAACTTGGTAGCTGTAGAGCACTGGAATGATACAAACCCAGGACTAAACTTTCCTAGGCTGTCTTTCATAGTCACACTCATTGCCTAGGGTCTGTGTCTGAGGGAACATCTTTTTGATTCTCCGGGAAAGCTTCCTGTATTAAGTCAGCGCAGCGCTAATTTCTACCCAGAACCAAGAGTGTCATCAGACAGCATGTGAGGCCTACGGCATAGATTCATTGGTTTCCTATATACTCTGCTTACGCCAAGCATCCACCACTTCCATTTGACAAATGTATTCATTTCTGATTTTCTTTGTTCTCGGACTATAAAAAGTCATGAAATTGCTGTCGGTGGGAACATGGAGTCTGGCATAGTCTAAACCCATGTTTCTCAAGCCAAGACCACTCATATATTTAGTTCTAGAATAAGCTACCTTATTACTTTTTATTACTGTATTTTTCTGGGAGGACAAAGATAGAAATTGGTTGGACAGATTTGGGGACAGGCACCCTGACAGGTGGGGATGTCAAATAGGAGCTCTGGCTTTTATCTCTTCTAAATAAACTTCTTCCTAGAACATGGGTGAGGGTGTGAAAGCCCAGTCCAGACAATAATCACTTCAGGCAATTAGCTGACTCAAACCCTTTCCTCTTCAAGTTGCTTTTGGCCACTGTCGTGGTCTGAATGAAAATGGCTCCCATAAGCCCCTAGGGAGTGGCACTGTTAGGAGGCGTGGCCTTGTTGGAGGAAGTGTGTCACTGGGGGTGGGCTTTGAGGTTTTTCATATGCTCAAGCCAAGCCCAGATGCTGCTTGCCCATCAGATGTGGAACTATCAGGTACCTTTCCAGTACCATGTCTGTCTGAATGCTGCCATGCTTTCTGCTGTGACTGTCTTAGTTAGGGTTTCTACTGCTGTGATGAAAGAGTTTATTTGTCTTCCACTTCCACATTTCTGTTTAACATTGAAGGAAGTCAGGACAGCAGCTGAAACAGGGCAAGAACCTGGAGAAAGGAGCTGACACAGAAGCCATGGAGGGGAGCAGCTTACTGGCTTGCTCTTCCTGGCTTGCTCAGTCTGCTTTCTTATAGAACCCAGGACCACCAGTCCCCAGATGGCTCCATCCATAATGGGGTGGGCCCTCCCCCCTTGATCACTAATGGAGAAAATGCCTTACAGCTGCATCTCATGGAGGCATTTCCTTGACTGAGGCTCCTTCCTCTCTGAGGACCCAAGCTTGTATCTAGTTGACACACAAAACCAGTCAGTACAATGAAAATAATAGACTAAACCTCTGAACTGTAAGCCAGACCTAATTAAATGTTTTCCTTTATAGGAGTTTCTATGATTGTCAGGCAGTGGTGGCGCACGCCTTTAATCTCAGCACTTGGGAAGCAGAGGCAGGCAGATCTCTATGAGTTCAAAGCCAGCCTGGTCAACAGGGCAAGTTTCAGAACAACCAGGACTACACAGAGACACCCTATCTCAAGACGAAACAAGTGTTGCTGTGGTCAGGTATGGTGTCTCTTCGCAGTAATAGAAACTCTAACTAAGACGATCATGTTTTTATTACAGTCATAAGAACCCCAAGTCACCCTAGAAGTACATAAAC
>JADRCH010000287.1:1704470-1740787 GCA_019843965.1 Rhynchomys soricoides
CCCACGCCTTTAATAACAGCCCTTGGGAGGCAGAGCTCTGTGAGTTTCAGGCCAGTCTGGTCTACACAGTGAGTTCCAGAACATCCAGTGCTGCACAGAGAAAAACTCTGTCTTGAAGAAGAGGAGGAGGAGGAGGAGGAGGAGGAGGAGGAGGAGGAGGAGGAGGAGGGAGGAGGAGGAGGAGGAGGGGGGAGGAGAGAGAGAGAGAGAGAGAGAGAGAGAGAGAGAGAGAGAGGAGAGCACACTTGGTTAAGAAAGGAGGCGTATCCTATACACTACCTTTTGAGAGCAAGGATTCTTAGTAAAGGGGCTTTGCCTGCAGCCATGAGTGGCTGTCAGGTAGGAGAGCATTAGAAAGAAGAGGTACGGGGACTACAGAGATGGCCGCCATCCATGTTCACTGCCACTTTATTCACAGTAGCCAGGAAATGGAAAATCCAAAGACTTGGGGATCACGGTGTGACAGCCAAAGGGAAGGTCAGGCGTCTCTTTAGAATATCTTCATTCCTGAAAGGGCTGCTATATAGCCCTGTGTTCTGTTTCCTAAAGAGCATTGTTAGTGTGCATATGAGTATTAACTTTTGAAAGAATTCCTTACAATACTGGCTTCTGCAGAGTCTGAGAAAACAACACAAAACAAAACAAAAAACAAAAAAACAAAAACAAAAAAAAAAGCGAACAAAAACCAGGCTTCATTCATGCCAGGACCTGAATCCAAATCACTCAACTGTGGTTTACTCTCAGCCACTGAGTACCTGGAACAGCACAGAGCGCCTCTAGACACCGTTCCATAAGGCTGGACTCTGGCGTCCAGGAGACAGAACCGGGAATCCAGCTCCACCTCTAAGAGCAGTAGCTGCTTTTCGTTTTCTATTTTGTTTTGTTGTTTGAGACAAAGCTGTCCTGGAGCTCACTGGGTAGACCAGATTGGGTTCTAACTCACAGAAATTCTCCTGCCTCTGCCACAGTGCTAGGATCAAAGGTGCGCACCGTCAAGGCCGGCCACTGGCTGCTTTTGCAGAGGACGCAGATTGTTTCACAAAGCTTCTCACAAACCCCTGTTAGCCAGTTCCAGGGGATCTGATGCCCTCTTCTGGCTTCAGTGGGCACTGCAAGCAGGTGGTGCATATGCAGGCTAAAACACCAATACAAGTAAAAAAATAAAAATAAAAACTTGTAAAAGAAAGAAGAGGTACGACATATTAAAAGTGACATAACAGAGAGAGAGAAGAGGGCAGGAGAGAGGGAGAGAAGGGGAGAGAGAGACAGAGATACAGAGAGAGAATGACAAAGAGATAGACAGACACAGAGGGGAAAAGAAGAGAAGGAGAGAGAGAGATACACAGAGACAGACAGACAGAGATAGGGGGAGAGTGGGGGGGGCAGAGAGATAGACAGAGAGAGATAGAAACAGAGTGAGCTGCTGTGGTGGGGTTAAGGCTAGCCCAGGGCAGAGAAAGGCCTGTAGAGAAATCCTCTGCAAAAAGGGACACCTGGCTTTACTTTATTTTCAGGGGCGCTGGGAAGTTTCTCACCACTTGATTAACTATGGGAGAGAGATTAGGGTTGCTTTTAGGCCTCGGCATAGACAGACAGCTTCTCCTTCTTATTGATACATTTATTTTATGGGCAATGGTGTTTTGCCTGCATATCTGTCTGTATGAGGGTGTCAGAAGCTCTGGAACTGGAGTTACAGACAGCTGTGAGCTCCCTTGTGGGTGCTGGGAATTGAACTCTGGTCCTCTGGAAGAGTGGTCAGTACTCTTAACCTCTGAGCCATCTGTTGAGTCCCTCCAGACAGCATCTTAACTTTGTCCCAGGGAGAGAGCTGCAACGGGAGAGGACTGATTTCTTCAGGCTGGGGAAGCAGGTTTCTTAAGAGCGACAACTGTCTCAAAGGGCACACAGGAACCTAACACTGACCAAGGATGGAAATCAAAACTGCTTTGTTTTTTCAAGGTCTCCGACCTAAGCTGAAATTCCACGAGTTCTTTGGCACGATTCTCTATACAAAGTGAAGACCAGGGAAGAAAGGAGTCGAGCAAAGCACTGCAAGTCATAGCAAGGCAAGAGCGTCCTTTTACTGTCTGTGGGGTTCTGTTTATACTCTTTCCCAACGACATCCATCCTCTCAAGTGTCTGCTTCAGCAAAACATCCTCTCATGTGCCTGTTTCAGCAAAACATTCTCTCTAGACAGCTTCCAGAACAAAAAAAAAAAAAAAAAATCATGTGATACAACTGAATTTCCAAAGAAACCAGAAAGCTCTTCTTCAGAAAATGGCTTTTGTTGTTGTTCACGATAAGCTCCTTTGAAAACACCTAAGCCGGGCAGTGGTGGCGCAGGCCTTTAATCCCAGCACTCGGGAAGCAGAGGCAGGTGGATTTCTGAGTTCGAGGCCAGCCTGGTCTACAGAGTGAGTTCTAGGACAGCCAGGGCTACACAGAGAAACCCTGTCTCGAAAAACAAAAAAACAAAAACAAAAAAAAAAAAAACAAAAAGGAAAAGAAAAAAAAAAAAAGAAAACACCTGACTTTATAAAGTGAGGTGACTTGGGTCTAAAGCCCCAGGAAAGCTCCCCCAAATGATAGAGTAACAGTTCTCAAGCTGTGGACTGTGACCCTTTTGGGGTTGCATACCAGATATCCTGCATATCAGATATTTACATTATAATTCATAATGTTGGACTCGAAAGTCCAAACACCTAGGCAGCTCACCCCACAAAGACACAGAGACTGAGAACGATGCAATAAGCACGAGGTCTATTGAATCCAGTGCACTGGGGCTGCCCTACCAACAGGGCAATGGCAACCTCAGGTTAGCAAGGTACACACTTTTTATACACTTTTTGGGGGCAGAGCTTGGCAACAGCATGAAAAGGTAGGCCCGCATTGGTGGTTAATTTTGATTTTTTACATGATTGGAGGCCTGCGGTGGTAACGTCAGCCTGTCACCACCCACCTGGGGCTTCAGCCTGTCCTTGACAACAGAGAATTCTGCCCATTGTCTGGGGCCTGAGGCATATCTGCACCTGGCCCTGCGTTTTCATTTTATAACGGTTATCTTTGGCCCTTTCGACTGTCTGGAATGTTCCCCGGTCTGGTTCATCTGCTGTTGTTTGTCTCTCAAGACCTCACAATAACAGTAGCAAAATTAGTTATAAAGTAGCGACAAGGTAATATTATGGTTGGGGGGGGAGTCACCACAACATGAGGAACTGTATTAATGTTTGACAAAGGTGACTCCATAGTGGCTTTGTTGAAGGAAGTGTGTCAGTGGGGTTGGGCTTTGATGTTGCAAAGCCTGGCCTAGGCTCAGACTCTCTTTGTCTCTGTCTCTGTCTCTGTGCCTGCTGCCTGCTGCCTGCTGCCTGTGGGTTAGAATGTAAAGCTCTCAGCTACTGCTCCAGCACATGCCTGCCTGCTTCCCACTATGATGATGACGGACCAATCCTCTGAAACTGTAAGCCCTTCACTTAAATGTTTCTTTTAGAAGGGTTGCCATGGTCATGGTGTCTCTTCACAACCACAGAACAGTAATTAAGACACTTTGTTTCAACAAAACAAACAAGTGAAGTCTGCAGGCACATATCGGTTCAGACACCCTGATTGCTAACCTTACATTTTAATAACATAGTAACATTTTCCAGATGATAATAGCATTTAAAGTTTTATTGTAAAAGCAATATAACATTAAATAAAAACATTGAAAAAACACAATTCATAACCTCGCCACCTTAACAATCACTTCCATTTCTCTGTGTTTCTTTATAGAACTCTTCCACACGGCTAATACATACATATCCACACAAGCAACTCTCCACTCTGCTTTCTGGCACCAGAATGCTCGAAAGACTCTTTAAAAGCATTTGACAACAGGAGCTGTCGTTTCGAGTAGTTACATAGGTCATATAAACTTAAGGTCTTAAAATTCTCAAACACTAGAGAACTAGGGTGTCCTCTCTCTTGTAATCCTGCAAGGAAAACACCCAGAACCTTCCACAGAATGAGAGGGACATATATAAATGGCAGGAGGATTTTTCCAGAAATGTCTACTGTCCCACAATCATAAGCCTTTTGCCAGTTCTCGAGAACCAGAAACAACTGCATTTGAAGGAAGACTTTGATCTGTGTTGTCCATGGCCGAGGTTTCCATGTTAATGGCTGCGTACAACTGTACTGCAGAAGAATGCAGGCAGAAGCAGGGCAGTGGTGGCGCACGCCTTTAATCCCAGCACTCGGGAGACAGAAGCAGGCAGATTTCTGAGTTCGAGGCCAGCTATGCAGAGAAACCCTGTCTTGAAAAAAAAAAAAATGCAGGCAGATACCTACAGTCTGGAAGCCTGGAAGCCTCTGGGCTCTTTTTGCATCTGAGTCTGCAGAGAGTAAGTCTATCAATGGGGTGTATACTCCCATTCCAAAGTTTGTGAAAAAAATTAAGCATATTGTTTAAAATTGCAAGCTGATAGTGGGCTCACTTGAAGTCCTTTCCCTGAGAGGTTATTAATGCTGCATATTTTCTTTAATTTTTACTTATTCACAAACATTGTGGTTAGAACCTGTTGATACAACATGGAGACGTGAAAGCTTTAATTCCATTGCAGATCCACCACCCCACACTAAGAACACTCCCTGCTCCATGGTAGGGAGCTAATGTAGTACCCAGACTTTTGGACAAATAGCTAGGGCTTGCCTTCACAGTTTCCCAGAATCCATTGAGGAGACCTGATGGCTGTGGAAACAAGATTGAATTATTGTACTTTTCATGGCTTGGGGTGCAGTGTCCTCAGAGGCCAGAGAAGGGCAACAAATAGCCTGTAACTGGAGTTACAGACAGGTATGAGCTGCCCCATAGGATGCTAGGAACTGAATCCTGGTTCTCTGCAAGAGCAGCACACATTCATAACCCGTGAGCCAGTTCTCTAGCCCCTAAAAATAAATAAAGACTCAGATTCAGACTTAAGAGTCTGAATTTAAGTTCCTTGTCTATTTAAATAGTATACACAGACAGAATACACATGGTAACCTCTATTTTCCCTTTGCATTGCTGCCAGTTAAATCCAGAGCTGCAAAGTTTGGGTCAAGCCCATTACTGCTAAGCTGTACCCCAAATCCCACGCTTGCTTTGTTTAGGGTCTACACTCTATGTGCACTGAAGCTTATGTGTACTAAGCTAAATTAATTTTGTTTTTTTTTTTTAAAACTAAATGCTTGTTATTTTTTACACGTATTATTTTTTTATTTTATGTGGCAAGGAGGCTGCACACATATCGCTCTGTGTGTGTGTCTGTGTTTGTGTGTGTATGCGTGTGCGTGTGTAGGTCAGAGAACAACTTTTGGGAGCTTGTTCTTTTCTTCCACCACGTGGGTTCCAGGGTGGAACTCAGGTTGTCAAGCTTGACAGTGAGCACCCTTAGCCCGAGCCACCTCATTAGCCTGACTTTTAATCTTTTAAAACTATTTTTCAAATATATTATTTTCAATTATGCATATCTGTGTACATGAATGTAGGTGTCCACAGAGGCCAGAGGAGCCCAGTCTGCCAGGAGCTGGGATTATGGACAGTGTGGGTGCTGAGAATTGAACTTGTGGCCTCTGGAAGAACAGCATGTGCCCTTTGCCCCTGAGCCATCTCTCCAGCCCCTAAACTATTTTTAGACAAAACCCACTAAACTACAGGATTACATTCCATGAGGAAATACCTAAACCAACCAACAAAGGAAAAAGTCCCAAACCAAATCATCCAACAAAATAAGCCTTTCTCAGTTTAGTGCAGTCTGCTAGACACCTCAAGCTCCACGAGGGTGCACAAGACCCCGGTGCTACCAGTAGAGGATTCAAGGCACAGGGATATCAAATGACTTGAGGTACTTGGAGAGAGGCAGAGTTCTCTGCCCAGTGTAGACGGTGGGCCTCAAGGGAGAGGTACACCCCAAGGGATGTAGAACCATCATGCAACATACGAAGGAGGAAGGAACAGCTTAAAAATGGACCAGAGTGCACATCAGGGGAAAAATGCAGCATTACCAAGGACCTCATGCAAATTCGACATCTCTTCAGCCAAAACCGCTTTCCAGAATCACGCATCCTATACACAGCATCCTGTAAACCATGGGGGAATCACAAAGCTTGGGCTTTAACTCTACCCTAAGTAGTTTTCCTTGTGGCATTTAAAAGCATAACTTTTTACAATACATAAAAAAGAACCCATCCAGCTGGCTGTAGGAGCTCACACCGGTAGCATATTCTGAAGAGGCCAAGGCACGGAGGCTCACCACTTTGAGGCCAGTCCGGGCTAGACATTTAAAGCAAGGTGGTACACGCCTTTAAATCTAGCACTCAGGAGGCAGAGGCAGCAGCATCCAAGAGCTGTCCTAGGAGTCCAAGGGCAACTTGGTCTATATATTGAATTCTAGGAGAGTTAAGACTACACAGTGAGGTCCTGTTTTAGAAAAAAGTGATCTGGGCATGTTCTTGTTGCAATATGACTATTGCAGGCATTAGTAGTTCACTGCTGACTCATGGCCCATTCCCTTGTTAGGTGACTTGACACCCCAAGTTTCTGACTTTTTAATATTAGTTAATGCATTTGGGGGGTACAAGGATTGAATCCGAACCTTCAAGCATGCTAGGCAAGTGCTCTACCATTAGCCTGTAACCCCAATTTTCTTTTCCTCTTTTATTTTGAGATAGAGTCTAAGTTGCCCAGGCTGGCCTTGAAGTCACACTCCAGCCTAAGCTAATTTAGAACTTGTGATCTACCTGCATCATTGTGACGTAACAGGCCTGCACAAAACCCAGCCTAACTGATGCATTTTGAACTTTTTCTTGTTGATTGTACCAAGTATGAGATCATACCAACCGTCTATAGAAGAGGAATTACCTCAACAGCCAAGGACGAATAGAACCAGGATTCTATCAGCAAGCTAGTTCACAAGTAGATATATCAGCTAGAAAACAGCCAGTTTTACAAGGCAAGAAGCGACTTTGTCTCTGTCCTGTAGCAGTTTTCTTAGACAGCATCATAACACCAAGGAATTCACCTCATGTTTAACATTTTCAATCTCAGTGAGTTTCCTGGGTTCACAGGTCTACTAGAGAAATGTTTACTTTAAGTCAGCCATGTTGCAACGTTGCAAGGAATTGCAGTCACCTAAGAACCATCACAGACAGGGGGACATCTGATGACCCAGCTAATTAAATATCCAAAGAATGGCAAGGGTGGAAAGAATGGCAATAAGAAGCTCGTTTATCCCCGTTGCTCTTAACACAGTGGTTCCCAACCTGTGGGTCGAGATCCCCACAGGGGCCACACATCATATATCCTGCATATCAATATTTGCATTACAACATATAACAGTAGCAAAAATTACAGTTCTGAAGTAGCAACAAAATAATTTTATGGCTGGGGTCCCCACAGCATGAGGAACTGTGTTAAAGGATCCCAGCATTGGGAAGGTTGAGAAACACTATGTTAATAAATTACTCAGTGCCAGAGTGTTTGTGTCTTCAATACACGCTACAGAACAGTTTTGTTGTTAGTGGGTTTTGTTGTTGTTTTTTGAGACAAGGTTTCTCTGTAAAGCCCTGGGTGTCCTGGATCTCACTCTGTAGACCAGGCTGGCCTCGAACTCAGAAATCCACTTGCCTCTGCCTCCCGAGTGCTGGGATTAAAGGCGTGCGCCACCACTGCCTGGCTTTACAGAACAGTTTTAAGAATTTTTTTTTATATTCCTGTGTGCGTCACTTGCACCAGGCATATGCAGATACTCATGGAGGCCAAAAGAGGGCGCCAGATCTCCTGAAGCAGGAGTAACTAGTGGTAGGGAACTGACCCACAGCCCTTTGTACGAGTAGCAGGTGCTCTTAACCTCTGAGTCACTTGAAAACTCCGTGATAAAAACAGAGTCTTAGAAATAGCAGGACGCTTTCACCAACTGGTTCTTAGATTTCCAAGCACGATGTCACCAAGTCTGGATGTCTCCAGACTTCTCTTGCCTGAGAAATGAGTCTCTAGAGAAGGTGACAAAGACCCCACATTGTGGTTTGTGTAGGAGGCGAGTTCAAAAGTGTCTGCATCATCTCTAAATGCATCATGGGCAAGCAGGGACCAAAAAAAAAAAAAAAATTAAAGTGGTACCTAATCAGAGAACTCTTATTAGTAATTATTGTAAAGGGTTCGACAGGTTCTAAGACCTGTGGGTCTTTTAAAAAGCACAAAGACACCTGCAAACAGATTCCACGTTTCCCTTTTTGAGGCACCAGAACGTGTGTGAAGAGTGCAGGTAGCCTAGGGTCGAGGTAGGGAGCAGCACCTAAAACCAGGCGCCCAGATAACAATCCTGTCCCTATTTACTTGTGACCATCAGCCTCCCAAGTTGATCTGGTAAAGAATACTCCTGGTCTTCTTTCTCATTTAAATAAATCGTCACCACCACCACCACACCACCACCACCACCACCACCACCACCACCACCACCACCACCACCACCACCACCACCTGTGTTTATGGGGCCTTGCCTGAATATACATACAGGGTGTGTGCCACCTGTATGTAGTTTCCCTGGAGGCTAAAATGTGGTGTTGGGTTATCTGGGACTGAAATTTGAGTTTGTAGCCAGCAGGTGGTGCTGAGAATCAAGCCCAAGTCCTCTGGAAAGGCAGCTGGTGCTCTTAATCACTGAGCAGTCAACCCAGCCGCCTCTTTCTGACTTTCTGAGGTTAAAAAGAAATCCCATTTCAAGCCAAGCAAATCTTTGCTTTCATTCCAAATAACTATTTCAAAGTTAAATGCATCTGGTTTCTCAGCACCACTTCCCCGGGACTCTGAAAGGGCCCCGCCAGGAAGGTGGACAGAATTTCTCACGTCTCGTCCTTTACTGGTGGAAAGCAGGGGCCGTTTCTGCCTTTTACGTGGATGATTCTGACAGTTTGAGCTATGATCTTAAAATTCAGTCTCTATTCAGGAATATAGATTTTAAAATCTTAGTTTTGGTTATGCATATTTGTGGATAGTGTACATGCGGGAGGACAAGTACCTCAGGAGTCCAGAAGATGGCGCTAGACCTCTCCAAGAGCCGGAGTTACAGGCGGTTGTGAGGTGCTGCCGGTGGGTGCTAAGAACAGAACTTGCATGCTCTGCAAGAGCAATACCTACGTGTGTGTGTGTGTGTGTGTGTGTGTGTGTGCGTTTGAAACGGGGCCTCTCTGTGTAGCCCTGACTGTCCTAGATATCACTATGTAGACCAGGCTGCCCTCCAATTCAGAGATTCTCCTGCTTCTATCTCCAATATCCATCTGATGACCCAGCTAATTAATTCTCCATTAAAAGTGTACACCACTATATCCTGATGCAATACATACTTCTAACTGCTAAGCCATCGGTCTGGTCCCCAGGGTATAGGTTTTAGAACAAAGGAGATGCAGATTCATATTTAGTAGACTACATGTACAATATAAAAGTTCTCTAAGCTTGACTCACTTGGCATCTATGAGCTTGTGGCTCAGTTTCCTTTATACAAAAACAATCAAAATCAACCCAGTTTTGGTTAATGTGCTAACATCATTCTTTCAGATTGTGTGTGTGTGTGTGTGTGTGTGTTTAGAGCTCCTTAAATTCCAAGTTAAAGCTGTTACATTTTGAACCCAGCTGCCAGGCTCACAGCCCCTGGTTACCAGTGATACCAGCATCGCCCTTCCCTGTAACACGGGGTCAGACAGTTGGGTAGCTCTCTAGAAAACTAGCGTTCCTATTGGCTATCGAGTAAATTCCAGGGATAGATAGAATTAAGAGCTTCAAAGAGGATTCCCAGCCCTCCCTCAGAGGGTCAAACACTGTGGTCTAATTCTGGAATAAAGTAAGCTGGTGAGGAGGAGAACGTGCCTGTTTACACAGCAGTGTGGCCCTTCTCAAAGCAGCCCCATTCTGTTTCTCCCCCATCCGGGGATGGGGAGGGAGGGGGTCTTCTCTTGAGGCAAGTGTGCAGTGGATCCACCACATCGAATTGAAACAACCTTCTTGGTTGTGACCCTAAATGGGATCACGACACAAAGCCTCTCATCGATGCAGCTCCTGGTGACTAACAGGCAATCTCTGCCAAGTGCAATAGTGTACCATACAGAAAGCATGTTACCCGAATCTCTATCAGTACACTCTCCCAAAGCCTAGGCCCCAAAGGATTAAGGTTAACAAAACCCACACACATCTTACTGCAATTGGTTTCTTATCTAGGGAACAAAATGTCTCCCCCCACCCCCATGCTTGATACAACTACACACCTTTACCAAATTGTCTAAAGCAGAACGAAAGCTACCAACCAGCGTGAGGGCACCAAACCTGGGACATACGTGTTAACCCATCAAACCCAAAGGGATCTGGGGTCACTGTGGACCGATTTCTATTAATAGGAGGTAAAGCTCCTGCAGACATTAGAGGTAATGGACTGACCCGCCCTGTGCAGTTAACTCCTCTTGGGCCAGCATGTTAAAAAGCAAAACATGTTTTGCCCAGGCGCCTTGAAAGGAGGGCCTTGAAAGGATCATGTTCATAAGCACACATCCGGGTTCACTATCTCTCTCCTTAACTGTTCAAACCCCAAGCCCATACCCTGGAAAGAGAAGGGGCAGCGGACGGCCACTGGATATCAGTCAGCTCAGCTTTGCCACACATAAGGCGAGGGCCACAGCCACCAACAGCACGGCGCTGAAAACGGTGGCAGCCAGGGCCTTGCTGGGGTCGCAGCGTCCCGCGCGCTCCTCTACCGAAATGAAACCGGCGGAGGACGCGCCGGCACTGGCACCGGACAGAAGTTCAGCGCCCGCCGCCTGTCGCGCCTGTACAGTCCAGCGAGGCACGTTGACTTTCATTTCCATGTCGTCGATCATCTCGCCCACTTGGAGGACTTCGCGCTCCAACTGGGGCAGATCGGCAACATCGAAGTCGCTCTCGGCTTCGTGCCGCAGGCTGCGGGCGCTCAGGGCGCGCGCGGCTACTGCAGAGGAGCCGCCCGCTACCCCAGTGCGAACAAGTGGCCGGCGCGGCGCGTGCAGCGGGAAGGCGGCTCCCAGTGCCAATGCGCGCTGCATGTCGGCTTCGAGCAGGTCCAGGCAGCCCGAAAAAGCCACCCAGAGGCGCTCAAACTCCGCGCGCTCCTCGGTAGCTAAGCTCCGGTCGCGGAGCGCGACGGTCAACCGGGCGCCGGTGGCCATGGCCAGCTCCCGCGCCTTCTGGCGGGTCTTCTGCAGCTCTTCGCGTAGGTCCTGCGTGTCCGCGGAGCCGCCCACAGTAAGCACTAAGTGATGGTAGCACGCTGTGGTCTTGTTGAGCGCGTCCAGTAGCGCTTTGCACTCCTCTCTGGCCATGGCGCTGCCCTCCGGCGATGGTGGCCCACTTGCACCCTTCAACGTCGCAGGTCGCCTCTAGCCCTGATGCCAACTTTGGGCAGGGCGGAACGAATGCTCCTCATGTTCTCGCGGCCGCTCTCAACGGAGCTCTCCAGGGACCCTAGACATGCGCCTCCGTCGTCCCCACGGGCAGAGGTAGTCCGATTAGTTGCTCCCCATCCGCTCCTCCATTTTTCCCAGACGCGCTCCGGGTCACGCGTAGTGTCTTTGCACAACTTTCTTTTTCACGGCGGCTCTCTGAGAAACCCAGAGTGCAGACCCCATCCTTGATCTAACCCAAGTCTCCAAGCTGAGCCGCGCGCCTTAGCCCGAGCCAAGGATCCTGTTTCCAAGGACACGCCTCCAGACGCCTGTCTAGGCCCGGAGCTTCCTCCTCTCCCCGCCCCCTGGACCAGGGGTAGGCGGGGCCCAGCCCAGGGAGGTCAAGTGTGGTTTTCCCTCTTCTCCCTACCATTATAATTCTGGAACCTTAGCATCCTGCAAATCCAAGTTTGTTTGTTTGTTTTTTCCTACTTTGCAGACAAGGAAAAGTGAGACTCGGTAGAAAGAAGGCTTAGCTAATCAGAGCCCATGCTAGTGAAGGGAAAGGACTAAGCGACACTGTACTCTTAGACCCTGTAGGCAACAGAGTAGGGTGGCTCGGAAGACTGGGCACCTCCAGTCTGCACTAGCAGCAGCACAGGGCGATCGGCCCGGTAGGATCGTTACTTAGATGGGGCTCTCTTTCTCTGTCGCGGTCCAACCTCATTTCAGGGACCCAGCTTGGACCCCACCCCTAATATCAGATCTTCCTTAGGTCCCGCCTCTCGAATTCTGGGCACGCGCACTCCCTGACTCT
Organism: Rhynchomys soricoides; assembly: GCA_019843965.1. NCBI lineage: Eukaryota > Metazoa > Chordata > Mammalia > Rodentia > Muridae > Rhynchomys > Rhynchomys soricoides. Next base: position 1,716,710 of record JADRCH010000287.1, read on the forward strand.
GGGCGGGGCTAGCCTGAGTAGGAAGCGAGGAGTCGCCTGGGCCCCACCCCCGACTGAACTAGACTTAATGATTGCTCTGTTTACGTGTCAGTCTCGGCTAAAATGACCTCTTATTGGACAGACTGGAGCAGGGTTCCGCCCAACGGCGGAGTAAAGAGGTAGGCTGAAGAGTGGAGCCACTGCACCCGGGTGGTGGGCACTCAGGTCCCAGCTCAGGGTCCGGGAGGTGCTGTCGTAGCACAGAGGTGAAACTATGTAGCCTCTTAAGTAAGTGTCTTCTGCGGGTGTCCTCCAGCGCCTCCCTACTCTGGGGGGCGCCGAGGTCGGGCGGGGCCTGGGAGCGGAAGGGGGAGGGGTTCTCTGCGCTGAGCTGGAGCCGCAGGCTGGGTTATGGGGCCCCGGGGCCGGGATCCGTTTCGGGCTGAGCCTCCCAGCTCTCCCATTCCTCTGCTGTCCGCAGCGCGGCGAACACGTTGTCCACTGCGTCCAGAGGGGAAGCCTGGGCGGCGCGGAGAATGCATTTGTTCCTGGGGCTCCACGGCAGGCCCGGGTCCCCCGGACCTGGGGCTTGGGGCAGTGGGCAGAGCCGTCGCTCCCAAGCCATGTGGCCTGGGAGGTTTTCCGGTGGCCAAACTGGATACTGAGAGTGGAAGCTGTGTGTACAGGTCCCGGTCTAGGCCAGCTGATTAAGTTTCCGCGGAGGCTGAAAGTGGAGAGGTTATCCCTGCTTTACACGTGGCGAGGTCCTCTCATCCTGTAGATAGAGAAGACTTATGGAAAACTCAGGTTTTCATACAAGTTCAGGTCTTGAACGCCCAGAGACGTTCAATTACAGAGTCTGTTCAGTTTCTTGGTTGAAAACGGACTGCCCAGATGAGCGCGCGCCAGGCGGTGACCCTCCAGCCTCTCCTCCAGCTGCAGGGGACGTGGACACTCAAGGCGGGGTGGGTGGCAGTGGAAGCAAGTGACACATCATCATCTAGGAGTGAGAGGCTAGTGAGACTGGACAGACAGTGCTCAGTGGCTAGGATTTCTGTTTCATTCTGTGGAGAGATGCTCCTGTTTTCATTAAACATTGTAAACTTCCCATTGATCCGGAGCGAAAGCAGCACATATTAGGGTTTTGAGAGTCCCCCAGTGCAGGTCGTGGTGGTGGTAACCGACAGGATCTAGGGCTCTGAATCTTAGTACTTACTGTCACTCAGGGGTCCGTCCTTTAGCCAGCTCAGCTGTCCATTTGCATTCAGAACTTGGAGGCTGTGGGATTTGGCCATTCTCGGGCGGTAGGGGCAGCCACACAGGAGCCACCCCTGTGGGTTTTGATAGGGGAATAGGTTTTGGGACCAAATGGGTGGAAGGAGGGAGGACCCATCCCTTTGGGAAGCTGTAGGGGGATGGGGAATGATGGGGCTTAGAAAGTAGAGAAAGGCTAACACCAAGTATGGATCATTCAGCTGGTCGGGGGGGCAGAAGGAAAGACAGAAGAATACTACATAGACCTTGCTGTTGGAGAGGTCACTTGGGTGTGGTTCACCAGGACAGGTATGTGTGCGATCTGAGAGGCAGAGGTAGAGGAGTAGCTGTTGAGGAAGCTACCAGGGTCTTGAAGTTGGGTGAAGCTGTGTTCCTGGGTTAGACCTCGGGCAAGCTCCCCCAGCCTTGATGTCTCACCTGAGTCATCCAGCAGTATAACTAGGAGAGCAGCAGTGGTGTCTGCACAGGGCCTGCGGTCAAGGTCATGACTGGGCCTCCGTGTGCTCACTGGACTGTGCTGTCCTCATACCAGGCCATTGCAGGCATTTGTTATTGATTTGTCTGGGTGCCATTCAACGATTTTGTGCTGTTAGGGCACTCCCTGGTTATTAGCCAGTGACATTAGGTTGGTGTCCAGTAACATCTTCCTCTCCAAGGGGTGCCAAGGAATGTGACCAATTATAGACGACAGACTTAGAGAGGAGTCAGTTCAGAGGAATCTGGATTAATGTGTCACGAGGTTGGCCGTCTTTGGGAGCCACTTAAGAACCGGCCCTCTGAGTGCCTGCCCATCTGCCTGAGATCCTGGCAGGGAGATGGGTGCATGGCCGTTCCATCTGCAACTCTGGGAGCAGGGTGATGGGGGTAATTCTGAGCAGTGATCATACTCCTTCAAATTGAACTGGCTCCCTGATCATTTCTCCCTAACACCACAGGTTCTAGTGTCACCTGTGTTTGACCTGCTTTGAGCACCTTGTTTATTTTTGCCTGAGTGGCTGCTGTCTGGGATTAACCCTTCACCTACCTGGGAGAGACAGCCATCCTCCCGCTTCCTCTTAGCCTTACAGTGAGCAGGGTGCTTTAACATGGTGTTTAAGGACGATATAGCCCCATCTGTAAATATTACAAGGCCAGAAGGACTAGGGACCAGAAAGCACAGATTACATCCCTGTGCTTCCGTCGATATTAAAAATAGATGAATAGAAACTGTTCCCTTTTTGTCCCCACCTCCACCTCCCTTTGAATCACTTAGAGGGCCTTGCTCATCGCTTGGAAAGCATGCCTGGTTAAGAGTCTTTGGTTCTGAACCCCTAAGGGTTTCTGTAACACTTGGCAGGGAGCACATCTCTGGGAAGCACAGACTCCCTATACTGGATTCTGCAGAGCAGGGCTGTACCCAGTCCCCAGATGGTTCCTGACTACCCAGACTCATCTGGGTTGTCAGGACAGCTGAAGGCCACAAAACCACACTGCAGTGTGCATACTATCCGCTGAAATGTTCAGACTTTCTCCATATGGCTGTCTTGTTCACAGGGTAGCTGGCTTTAGATAGCTCATGTTCAGGGGTATTTGGCCTTTCTGACTAATGCTACTGACTGTTCTGACAATTCTCATTGGAGGTCTGTCAGGGACGGTCAAGAGCCCCTTGGTCTTGGATTCTTAAGACTTCTGTGAACTGTACTCACAACTTCCTGAATCCTTAGCATTGCTTTGGTCCTCATCTCAATATCTTCCCCATTCCCTGCTATTCCTGTTCCTCTCTGGCCATATCTCTGTGCTGCGGAGTGACTGTTTGCGTGCTTTGCCAGTGTCACAGGTCCTTCCTCCACTTGATCTCGCCATCACAAACCACAAGTGGTTTTTATCCAAAGTATCTTCAGTTGTCACACTCTGCACCATGGAACCAACTATGGGAAATAAGGAAGAATGCTTGCTATTCCCTCACACACACACACACACACACACACCCACTGCATTCTCAGCTTCTCTTGGGGGATCCTAAGAGGATTATCTGGCTCCAGCCATAATTGAATTCAACTAATCAAACACCTGAGCTATCACCAAGGTCTCCCTGGGGAGCCAAGGAGGGATTATTTACACCCATTTTGTATCTTAGGCTCTTCTTAAAAGTTCCCTTAGATCCTCACATGGGAGGAGCTAAGTCCCTAGTGAGAAAAGTCCCTAGTGGGGTCAGTAGTCAAGTCAGCTCTCAGTGGGCCAAGAGATTTGGTGGTGGGCCCACGTGGCTATCTGTCAGGCAGACTTTTCCATCTGGGTAGATGGAGTTTGGTCTTGTGCGATGTGTACAAGTCGGAACACAGGAGCTGGAGAGGTGGCTCAGTGGTTAAGAGCACTGGCTGCTCTTGCATAGGAGCCAGGTTCCATTGCCAGCACTTACACGGTGACGGCTCACTACCATCTAGAACTCCAGGGGGTTCTGACACCCTCTTCTGGCTTCCACAATGTACCAGGTACGCACACGGTTCACAGGCGTACATGTCGGCCAAAACACCTGTGTACTTAAAATAAGAACGAAAATCATAATTGAAAAAAGAAGTTAGAAGACAGCTTGCAGGAGTCAGTTCTCTCCTGGGGATTGAACTCTGGTCGCCAGGATTGGCAGCAAGTGCCCTCATCTACTGAGCTATCTGTCTCCCGGGCCACATTCATGGTAATTTTAAAGCAATGGTTGTGTATTGAAAGTGTATTTTGGATATGTTACAATACATAAACTGTTAAAAACCAGTTTTAGCTATTTTTTTTAAAAAATGCGGCTACTAGACATTGATATTATGTATGTATCAGGCATGGTGGTGCACACCTGGAGTCCCAGATACTTAGTTGAGTTACAAAGATCACATGAGCCCAGGGGTTTGAGGTCATAAGGGTGCAATGAAAACAAGCAGAGTTGGCTGGCAAGGCAGTGCAGTCAGTAACCTTGAATCCGTCCCCACGACCCGCCCACGTGTTGGAAGAAGAGAACCAAGTCCCGGGAGTTCCCCTCTGCCGGTCACGTGCACACCGTAGCACACGTTGCTCACCCTGCACACCTGTGTGCAAAAGCAAAAAGAAAAAAAAGTAGAAAATGTAATACCTCAAAACAAATCCACAAAAAAATTTCTGTTCGAAAATGTAATCATTCAAAACAAAGCGACTGCAATAAGGATTTCCATCTGACTGTATAGTCTGTGCCTATAATTCTGTTTTCCGTATCTCTTTTTGAGCAGCCCAGGTCGAGACCATTGAAACGAGAGTAGGCCGTGGAAATAGGACAGACGCACACGAGGACTTGGGAGTATGGCCGAGACAGCTTTCCCAACTGGTATGAAAGACGGAGACTGTCAGAAGTGATGTTAGGACAATCGCTTACCATATGGAAAAATGAAATTAGCTGCCGATTTATAGCATGTGCAGAAATAAAATCCAGATGGGTTGGAGACGGAAATGTGAGGAAGTTTAGGGTTTTTAGAAGTTATAGGGACTATGCTTGTGGAATTGGAGGGGACCTGGTTTCAAGTGGCCTTTGCCGTGTAACCAAGTCAGAACTTGACAGCTCCCAGCTACCCTCATTTCGTTAATCTCTGGATGTGTTCTTTGGCATAACCGTGAGACTGCATTTTGTTCCTGCATGGCTCAGTCCATTAGATCACATGGGCTCCTCTCTCTCCCTCCATGGTTTTTTCCTTACTTGGGCAGTTTCCCAGCATGCTATCCTTGGGGTATATTGAGAACAGGGGTGGAATATACAAGGCCCCTGGATGCTGGAAACCATAGCCAGTTAAGTCAGGCCACGGGGCTGGCTCAGGATAAAAAAACATGGAGAAAGCTGGGCGTGGGGTAGAGACTCTGCTACAATCCCAGCGTTGGAGACACTGCAGTAGCACAGTCCCAGAGCTGTGGGGACTGCAGCAGGAGGATCCTGATGTTGAAGTCTGGTTGGGCTGCGTACATAGTGAAAGCACAACAAGAAAAACAAAGTGGTTGGGCATTTAGATCATTGGTAGAGTGCTTGTCTAGCAAGCATGAGGCCTTAGAGCTCTGGGGAGGGGGACGGGCTGCGTGCATGCACAGGTGCACACGCATGGATTTGTGGGTATCCACAACCAAAAAACACAAAAAGCAAAAAACACAGCCAGCTATGCCAGGTGAGGTGGCAAAAGTCTTTAATCTCAACTCTTGGGAGACAGAGGCAGGTGGATCTCTTTGAGTTCAAGGTCAGCCTGGTTTACAGAGTGAGCTCCCGGTTGACTAGGACATAGTGAGACTGTCTCTAGTCACAACTTTCTCCTCCCTTGTTGCAGGAAGCTCACTTGGATCCCCCTGAAGTCCATATGGCTCTATATGATGAAGATCTCCTGAAAAACCCTTTCTACCTGGCCCTTCAGAAGTGGCGCCCTGACTTGTGCAGCAAGGTGGCCCAGATCCATGGCATTGTAAGTCTACTGGCCTTAGTGTGAGCAGTGTCAGGAACGTGGCAGGTGAATGACACATTTAGAGGAAGTCAGTTACAGAGCTGTGGAGTTAAACCAAGCCCAGTGCTGTGCCCCCCCCCGGCGGGGGGGGGTGTTACCCAATGCTGGATGTGTGCTGAAACAGTGAGGGGCCACCTCAAGCTCCTTCCTGGATGAAGCCTCCTGAGTCTGAAGCATGGTGTCTTAGGGTTTCTATTGCTGTGATGAAACACCATGACCAAAAGCAAGTTGGCAAGGAAAGGGTTTATTTGGCTCATACTTCCATGTTACTGTTCATCACTGAAGGAAGTCAGTGCAGGAACTCAGAGCAGGATCCTCGAGGCAGGAGCTGATGCAGAGGCCATGGAGGATGCTGCTTACTGGCGTGCCCCTCTTAGCTTGCTTAGCCTACTCAGGGATGGCATTGCCCAAAATGGACTGGGCTGTCCCCCATCAATCACTAATTAGGAAAATACCTTACAGCCAGATCTTATGGAGTCATTTTCTCAATTAAGGTTCCCTCTTCTCAGAGGATGCCAGTTTGTGTTGACATAAACCAGCCAGCACATCCTGGGTTGTCATCCTGTCTCCAGACTCTTGCCCCTTGTCTACGATAGATCATATCTTTGTCATGGTACTCAACTCTCCTACTTCCTTGTTGGTTGTGAGTGCTTCAGAACGAAGGTATCATGGTCCTCCCCAGTGCTCAGCAGTCCTCCTCTGTTCAGCTGGGCACTCTCCTATGGAAACAAGGAGCACGCGAATGCATACACCGTGGCGTGGTTAGTTTTTAATGCTCCTTGGTTAAGAGCACTTATGGCTTCCGCAGAGGACCCAGGTTCAGTTCTCAGCACTAGCTTGATAATTAATTTAAAATATGTCATCTTGACACACGTAGAATAACCCGAGGAGAAAGTCTCAATTGAGGAATTATCTGGATCAGGCTGGCCTGTGGCCGTGTCTGTGGTGGGGATTGTCTGCTTGTTAATTGATTCAGGAAGACACAGCCCACTGTGTGCTACTGTTTTGTGACCCTTGAACTAGAAGAGTGAAGAAAACTAGCTGCCCATAAGCAGCAGCAAGCAGGCTGCTGTTTCTTGCTGTTTGACAGTGGGTGTAATGTGACTGTCTGCTAGATTTCCTAGCTCCACATCCCCCCAGTGATGGACAGTACCTGGAAATTGTAAATCAAGCTGATCGTTTCTTTTCCTATGCCGCTTTCGGTTGGGATTTTTAATCCCAGCAGCAGAAATAAATCTTGGCTATAGCCACAGCTCAAAAGCCTCCAGGGCAGCCAGGGAACAGGAATAGAAGAAGCATTCGGGAGCAGCAGTGGCATCAGGGACCTCTCCTGCCTGGAGTGAGGGCACCCCCATGCCTTGGTGTTGCAGATCTTCCCAGTACTTGGGTTGGGAGCTTTAGTCAGTTTTCTTGATAATATAACACAATGCTTAGCAGAAACCACTTAGTGGAGAAGAGTTGGCTGTTGACCAGTGGTGTCAAGAGGTTTCTGTCCGTATTGTGACTGTTGACCCTGGACCTGTGGTAAGGCGGAACATTGTGTGGCGGTGGGAGTCTGTGATGCAGATTGTTCTTCACCTCAGGATGGAGAGGGAAAGTACAAGGGTGGGACTGGGGACCAGCTTAGTCCACTGAGGCTTGCCTACCTGTGGCCTGCTTCAACCAGGTAGGCTGCCACAGTGGTCTAAGCTTTCAGAACCTTCTCAAAAGGGCCGCCAGCTGGATTCCAAGCCTTCAACAAGTAAGCCTGCCTGTGGGGGAACATTCCATATTGCACATTAGTGGTTGTCCTGGTTTATGTCTCTGTCCGTCATGAATGGAAGTCGGGGCAGGAACTCAAGGCAGGAGCTTGAGGCAGGAACTGAAGCAGAGACCACAAAGGAGTGCCGCCTTCTGGCTTCTTCTCCATGGCTTGCTTAGCTGCTGTCTTATACAGCCCAGGACCATCTGCTCAAGGATGGCACTGCCCACAGTTGGCTGGGCACTCTCACATCAGTCGTTGATCAGGAAAATGCCCACAGTCCAATCTGATGGAAGCCTCTTTTCATTTGAGGTTCTTTCTTTCCAGATAACTTTAGCTTGAGTCAAGTTGACAAAAACCAACCAGGACAGTGGATCTCGGTGGCAACTGCTGCTATTTCCTCTTCTTCTTCCTCTTCCTCCTCCCTTTTTCTTTTCCTTTTTCCTTTTTTTTTTTAATTCACTGCCAAGGAGGAATATCAGGATTTTTTACATGCTAGGCAGGTGCTCTACCATTGAGCCATACCCCCAACCCCTCACTGGGGGATTCTAGGCAGGGGCTCTACCACTGAGCCACGCCTCCAACCCCTCACTGGGGGATTCTAGGCAGGGGCTCTACCACTGAGCCACGCCCCCAGCCCCTCCCTGGGGGATTCTAGGCAGGTGCTCTACCACTGAGCCACGCCCCCAGCCCCTCCCTGGGGGATTCTAGGCAGGGGCTCTATCACTGAGCCACGCCCCCAGCCCCTCCCTGGGGGATTCTAGGCAGGGGCTCTATCACTGAGCTATCCTAGTATCTTGTGTGTGAATTTCTGTGGCATGAAGGCAAATCTGTATGTGTATATGGAGTTCATAGGGTAGCCTCAGGTGACATTCCTCAGACACTACATGGCTTTTTTGGTTTTGATACAGAGTCTTATTGGATCAGTACACACCCACGCAGCTAGGATGATTCTCCTACCGTTGCAGGGATCTCTTGCCTCCTCAGTGTTGGGAGTTCATATATGCTCCACCAGACCTATTTTGTTTGGCTTTTTCACATGAGTTCCAGGGGTTAAGTTGCAGCCCTGCACCTCACCGATGGAGCTAGCCTTGGAAACTCCCAGTTTCTTTTTCCACGCTTCTTTTTACGTTGAGCACACCGAGCCATGTGGTGTTGTCTTTGACTCTGCTTGGGATGTCTCTGTTGGCTTTTGTGTTCTGCTCCCTTCTTACCTCACACTGAGCTTCTCCTTCTCTTATCTTGTGGTGACTTGCTCAGGTCAGGCCTCTGAAGATTTGAACCAAAGGAGAAGTTTAGCCAGCTCAGGTCAACCTCCGGTTGCTGGTGGCTTTTCTGAAAAACCAGAAGTAACTTGTGTCTTGTTTCTGCTCACAGGCACCTCCTTTTCTAGAGGCTTGTTCTGGGTTTTATGATTAGCATTTTCCTTCATGTATTTAACCAGAGATTTTTGGTCTTTTAATTTGGATTTTGGAAGCCATAGAATACAAAAAAAAACTGGAAGCCATTATTTAAAAAAAAAAAAAAATTAGAGATGGAACATGACAAAACAGGCCAGTAACTCAAACATGTGTGTCTGAGGCTAGCATATGTTACATAGCTATACTCATCTCATAAAACTCCAGTTAATAAGTAAAGAAACAGATAAGGGGCTGGAGAGAAGGCTCGGTGATAAGAGCATATGAAGACCCAAATTCAATACTGAGATCCCAGCTGTGTGTGCACCATGGCGCTCAGTCCCATCTTAAAAGATAGGGCTCAGCTGTACCCCCTTCTGAGAGTCACAGATCCCCCTGGCCCACTTTGGGTGGTGATATGTTTCTGGCCTTCCCTGGCCCTGTTGGGTGAGGCCAGCTTCCCTGCAGAAGTCAACTGTGGGCTGAACTACTCTGCCAGAGAACTCCGGGTAGGGCTGAGGCTGGGTGGCTGTCTCTGACCCCTTGTTGTTCACAGCATGGGCAAATGGGTCACAGCTGTTCACCGTGCAGTGTGATCTACGTGTTTGTTAGCACTGTGGGAAAAAAAAAATAGAATATTGCAATTCTTCTAGAAAGTTCCTCATCCTTCCTGTCAGTTCTGAGAGAGCAAGGTAGGATCAGCAGCTTAGTGCTTAATTTCTGTCCTGGAAGCTTGCCACGGGGGCCAAGGATTAACAGCCTAGAATCTTCTCTGGAGATCAGAGTCCTTTATGGAAATAGCATAAATAGTATGTTCCAACATAGCAGAGTAGTCATGATGGCTGGAGTGTTTGCAGAGATGTCTCCACGTAATGGAGGAATAGGAAGCAGACTGTAGGACCGGAACCAGGTACCAACAGCCGTGACCTACTTCCACTCTCCAGACTCTACCCCCTAAAGGTGCCACAGATGCAAGCTGGGGACAGAGTATTTAAGACGTGAGCTGTGGGAGACATTTTAGAATTCAAACCATAACCATGGGAATTTTAAAAGATAAATTCACCATTTTAAAAACTGTCTTGGGGCTGGAGAGATGGCTCAGTGGTTAAGAGCGCTAGCTGATCTCAGAGGACCCAGGTTTGGTTCCCAGTCATTACATGGTGGCTCACAACTGTCTGTAACTCCAGTTCCAGTGGATCTGATGCCCTGTTCCGGCCTCTGTGGGCAGTGTGTACAAATGCTGTGCACATGCATACACATAGGGAAAAGAGTCAAACATATAAGAATGATGGCATAGTAAGTGTGTTTGTGTAGTATCCGCCATCTCTGACACTTTTCCCTACAGCCAAGCTGGTACGATACCCTGCTCTGCTGGTCTGCAGTAGCATGGGTGTGGCAGCTGAGGGGGAAGCCTGACGGGTCCCCTACCCAGCCCAGCCACTGCTGGAGCTGGCTTCATTCCAGGGCTTCCTTTCCTAGGAGGACTGTACGTCCTGCCCTCTGGTTGCACCATGGAAATGCTTCCTCCCACACCCCCCCATCTTTCAGTCACAGGGACCTGTGACACCCACATTGTTCTAATAGTCACCTCTGTGCTTATTATCCAGGCTAATAATGCACCTGGGGCTTTCTGAGAGAGGCTTGGGCAGCTCTGTCTCCAGGGACTCTTGTCCATGGGCAGCTGTTTCCTGCCTTTGTAGGAGAGGTATATAATTAAGATCTACCCTCAAGATGAGACATCACGCCCTCCCCATGACTCATTTACATTCATCTGGTTGGGTAAAGTGAATTTGTGTGGGTTACTTGCTCTTTGGGTCACTACCGATGGCTACATTTTCTTGAGTTGACCACCCACTGATTTTTTTCGAGATCCCCATTTTACAGTGACTCTAAGTATAGCAGAATTGATACAGACTTAGGTTCAGCTACTACCCCGTGTCAAAGCAATACAGGTGACTGTAAGCTCAGACTGTGCCAGGCTTGGGAAAAGTTCCTTGATCATTATCAGAGGTTCTGCCGGGCTCAGCAAACACTGTGCAGCTGTGGGAAAGACAACTGTCTCGCTGCAGCCTGTTGCATAGAGCAGCTAAATGGTGGCTTGCTGCACAGTGGAGTCACTCACTGGGAGGCGAAGGACTGGTTTGTAGAGAGAATCTCTTTTACGCATCACCTGTCAATAAAAAAGCCGATGGCCAATGAGCTGAGGCAGGAAATAGGTGGGACACTGACAGAGAGAGAGAGAGGATTCTAGGAAATAGTGAGAGACTAAGAGGGAGGGAGATATACCCAGGAACTAGGAGAGACTGACGGAAACCAGCAAGTAGCAGAACTAAGGAGAAAATGAGGAGAGAGATTGGAACGAGATGCTGAGGAGACTCGAAGAAAGAAGCAGCCGGGACTGAAGAGAGGTAACTAACCAAGCGGTAGACATAAAATTGTTTAAATGGATTAAATAAGTTACAAGCTAGTCAGGGAATGAGCCAAAGCTTTTGGCCTAGGCATTTGTTAATAAATAATCAGTCTCAGAGTCGCCATTCTGGGAGCAAGAGCTGAGAAGAAAAACAGATAATTTCTTTTTACACTGGTTCATTACAACTGCCTTGAGAAAGTTGCCCAGCTTTCCAGTGTAACCTGAGGATGGGTCCATTTGCTTGTCAGAAAAATTAAAAGAAGGCAGGTAGGTACCAGAGGGGGAGGGTCTAGAGTTCCAGGCTGGCCTAGGCTGCATAACAAGACCTTCTCTCAGAACAGCAGCAACAAAAGCAAGCAAACAAGCAAACAATAAGGGTTCAGGCTATCTATAGCTTGTTGGTGGGGAGGGACTTCCTGTAGTAGGGGAGTCCTTTCCCTTGAAATGGAAGGGGTTAGCCTCCATTCCAGGTCTGTCAGGAAACTGGGGAAGGGCAAGTGTGTGAAATTGGCAAGTGTTCAGTCAATGAACACATGCCACTTACTCTGCTTGGCATGCTTGGGGCATGCTGGGGATGTCCAGTGTGGTGGGTGCTGGGCACGGGAAGGTGTGCCAGCAAGCAAACAGGATGTACATTTAATTAGGGTGGCGTTTCCCAGGACACACAGACGTTCCTGGTCCCATGGAAGCTGGATGAAGGCCAGGAGCTGGCCTGTTCCATGGATGGACGGCGTGTTTCCCTCCTCAGTTCAACAGCAGCGGCCACCACAAAGCCTCCCAGTCTGACATTGCATGTCCCCAGAACTGCTTCTAGGCATCCGCTTGCCGGACACACTTTTTCGTCTTCAAGGTCTCCTGTGTGTGCACTTAGTGTGAGCTGCACTTTTTATGTAGTCCTGAGGCCTCACACTGTCAGGGGTTGTTTCCCATCCCTAGAGGACCCCCTTTAAGATTTCAGATCTGAGGGGCCTGGAAAGATGGCTCAGCAGTTAAGAGCACTTGCAGCTCAGCTCAGTCATGAAGTCCAGAGTTTGGATCCCAGCACCCATATCAGCTGGCTGACAAGTGCCTGTAACTACAGCTTTCAAGGAATTAGACAATCTCTTCCAGCCTCTGTGGGCACCCAAACACACATACTAAGTAAATAAAGTTGAATAGTTTTTGTTTGTTTGTTTACATAAGTGAATACATACAATTTCAGGTTTTTTTTATTTTTATTTTTTGGAGACAGTACCCCAGGTCAGCCTCAAATTACTGAGGTTGACTTGGCACTGCTCAGCCCCCTGCTGGACCTCTGAGTGCTGGGTTACAGACATGTATAACCCACTGTGTCTGTTTTTCGCTTCTGTGCTGGGGACTCACAAGGGAGTTCAGCAAACGCTACAGAATAGAGTTTAAATACATACAAGGAGGTTTTATTTTTCCTGAATATAAAGACTGCAGACATGAATGTCAGCAATTAAACATTTGGGCTGAAGCAGAGGCACTTGCAGAGGGCCTGAGTTCAGTTCCCACCACATACATGGAGTTATAATGGGTTTGTAACTCCAGTTCCAAGGGATTCAGCACCTTTTTCTGGCCTCTGTGGGTACCGTATGCATGTAGTGCGTAGATACCCATTCAGGCAAAATTTGTACGAAAAATTTTAAAACTTTTAAAAATAATGTTTTTAAGAAGAAAAAACCCTAGGGGGTAATTAGGGAGGTTTGAATTGGGCATTTGTGTATAACAATGCATCGTGGCTCTGCTTTTCATTTTCAAAAGTCATGTGTATATGTGCATGTCTGTGTGTGGGTTTGTGCATGTGTGCGCAGTGCCCTCAGAGGCAAGAAGAGGGCGATGGATCCCTGTGTCTACCATGGGTCTCTCCAGCCCCATGTTCTGTTTCTTAAAAGAAGGTTCATTGTTCAGAAATGCATTCCTAAAAAATATATGTGGACAAGTCACTTCTCTACCTTATGTAATTTTCTGGGATTTGCTTCAAAATAACCTAGAGATTGCATTATAGATAGCGATGACACCAGACTGGACACTGAATACCTAATTTGTGAAGCTGGATGAAGGACATGTGGGGCTTGCTATATTGTTTTGCAGTCATACTTCTACAAATTAAGCTGAGCTGGGTGTGGTGGTGGACTCCTTTTATCCTGCCACTAGGAGTCAGAGGCAGGTGGATCTCTGTGAGTTTGAGGCCAGCCTGGTCTACATATAGAATTCCAGGACAGCCAAGGATATAGGCCCTGTCTCAAATGAATATTTTTTAAAAAGTAAGAAATTAAACAAGTTAGAGCTTGCTAGGTGGCAGAGAGAGAAAGAGCAGGAGAGCACATTTGCTGCCAGTCATAACAAGCCACGCCTCTAGCCTTAACCTGCTGCCAGTCATAACAAGCCACGCCTCTAGCCTTAACCTGCTGCCAGTCATAACAAGCCACGCCTCTAGGCTTAACCTGCTGCCAGTCATAACAAGCCACGCCTCTAGGCTTAACCAGACTGGTTTTCCAAGTCAGCTGGCATCCCTCAGCAAGTCCTCCACAGGACAGATTCCCGCTGAGGCTCCTTGGAGACATCCCAGGCCTAGCCACAGAAGTCACACAGCACTCTATCTACCAAACACTGAGCTTCCTTCTTTTTCTAGGTCCTAGTGCCTTGCCGAGGAAGCCTGCCGGGCAGTGTGCAGGCCTCCTGCCAGTTCGAGTCCTATGTTTTGGTACCCACGGAAGGACACTTTAAGACCTTAGATGGAAAGGTACTCACTTCTAGGGTGGCTCAGGATTGATGGGGGTGGGTGGGTGAGTGGGTGGAGGGGCAGACAGAGACAAGATAACAGCTTTTCATTGTTGGTATCAAATACTGATTTTTATATGTACATAGCAGCTTTTGGAAAGGGATATAGGTCCCCTGCCTTTGTTAGGGAGCCTTTGAGACAAGGGGCCATGGTAACAGTGAGTAGGACCCAGACTCTGTGTGTTCTGATGGGGCTGGAGTTCTTCCCTTCTTCCATCAGCCAAGGGAGTCTTCTACCTGTATGTTGTGGGTCCCTGGTACACACCTTCTCAGGTCTGTATCCACTGAGCTATTTCTTTTGTTGTGGTTGGTTTTTTTCGAGACCCGATCTCACCGTGTAGCTCTGGCTGGCTTAGAACTCACTTTGTAGGGCAGACTGGCCTTGAACTCACAGACATCAGCCTGCTTCTGCCTCTCAAGTGCTGAGATTAAAGGCATGCACCTCCATACCCAGCCCATATTTATTGATTTTTGAGACAGAATTTTGCTGTATGTCCCAGACTGGCTTGGAATTCATGATCCTCCTGCCTCAGCCTCCCAAGTGTTGAGATTACAGGCATGGAGCTGCCATGTCCAGCTGTGTATATGCATTTTCTTTGTTTTCTAGTGGAAGAGTCTACAAGGTAGACATTTTGTTTGCACTCAGTTGGCCCCATTCCCCCAACTGATGCACAGTCAGGGGTCCAGGCTACCCTAAATTACTCTTCTTACTGGGGTTGGTCTGCGGTTTGACCCAGGGCTGGAGCATATGGGGCTTGTAGATACCATGGCAGATCTGAGAGAGTGAGGGTTGTTATCAGCCTGCTCAGTTGGTTGACATCCCCCTGTGGCTCATGAGTCCTAGCACATAACTATCACAGATTTTCTCACCACATCTGTCCCTTGCTTCCTAGTCATGTGTCCAGCTAACCCACACTGGGGTGGAGTGACGGACTCTGCCTAGATACCTCCCAGGAGGAGGCTACAAGGCTGGTCCTGTGATGTCTTCTTCATTCCAGGCTGTCCTCATTGAAGGGAACAGGATTAAGCTAGGAGCAGGTTTTGCTTGCTTTCTCTCTGTGCCCATCCTCTTTGAAGAGACTTTCTACAATGAAAAAGAAGAGAGTTTCAGCATTCTCTGCATTGCTCATCCATTGGAGAAGAGAGAGACAACAGGTACCGAAGAAGGACTGACCTTTTCTCTCATGCACATGCATCCCTCCCCCCTCCCAGCTGTTAAATGCTTGAATGTCACACACACACAAATATCAAATAGCCCATTAGAGACCTGCCTAACTATGAAGTTCCCCTTTGGGACTTGATCTATGTCTTCCCTTGCTAAGGCGATGTGCTGATTGAGGCTGTCCTGGTGGATATGATAGGACTCCAGGGCCAGAGACCTCAACGTTCTAATCAACCCTTGAGGAAGATTGTCCCTGGAGCTGGGCAGAGCTGGAGCGCTGGCTGTGTCTGGGCTCAGCCTCAGGGCTTAACCTTGTGGTTTTATTAAACCAGCTGCACCGTTGTCTCTCTGAGAGCTCATCAGTTTTCAATAGATTGTTTAGTTGCCCCAGAAAACAGCACAGTCCCTGTGCCAACAGCACCATGAAGCCGAATTCTCCATGGGTTGTTCCTAGGGTCACACATTACTGTCATTTTGTTTCCTGAAAAGACCTTGTTTGGCTTTCTGGATTCTAGGCTCTCCTGCAACTGGGCTGTTCTCGGGCAGTATTTTGAAATGAGGGTATTTCTTTACCTCCTTCTTCCCTGGTCTCCTTGGCTATCCTCTCTTGGAAGCGTGTGTGTGTGTGTGTGTGTGTGTGTGTGTGTGTGTCCTAGATCTATCTTTCTAGAACAAGGAAAGGATGTAATACCCCCACCCATGCCCATCGGTCAGGAAACTGAAAACTTTAGCCAGCCTGACCCTCACTCTCTTTTCTCAGAAGAACCTTCAGGACCCTCGGATCCTTTCTTCCTGAAAACCATTGAAGACGTGAGAGAATTTTTGGGAAGGCACTCGGAGAGATTTGACAAGAACATTGCGTCTTTCCACCGGACGTTCCGAGAATGTGAAAGAAAGAGCCTCCGCCAACACATAGTTAGTACCTGTGTCTCTTGTTCTGCCTGGCTGGGCGCTGTCACTCACTCCAGTGCCAACCATTAGTCTGTCTGCTCCAGAACTCCCCTGGGTACCCACTGCATGGCGGGAGATTTTTGTTAAGAATGTTTCTTCTAGGCGCTGGAGAGATGGCTCAGCGGTTAAGAGCACCGACTGCTCTTCCAGAGGTCCTGAGTTCAATTCCCAGCAACCACATGGTGGCTCACGACCATCTCTGATGCCCTCTTCTAGTGTGTCTGAAGAGAGCAACAGTATACTCACACGCATAAAATAAATAAATACATCTTTAAAAAAAAAAAGAATGTTTCTACTATATAAAGTAGCATAAGGCCCTTCTGGAAGTGAAAAATCTTCTCGAAGTCTAAAAATTACCATAAAGAAACTAAAACTCCTACTTACTGTCGCCATCTGTGTTAACCCCAAAGAGAACTTTCCCCCCATACACCTTTTTTTAAAAAGTTGAGAGCCAGAAGTGTTCAGTGGGTAGAAATACTCACCATGCAAGATAGACAGCTTGGGTTCACATGCCCAGAACCTACATAAAAGGTGGACACAGTTGCCTGTGTCTGTAGCCTCAATATGCTTAGGAGACGAGATGGGAGGTGGAGACTGGAGAATCCTCCAGAAGCATAAGCCAGCTAGCTTGAAGTGCTCAGCACTGTGGCAAACAGCAAAGAGAGGTCCTGCCTCTAAGCAAGGTGGAAGGTGAGAACTGATATCCGAGGTTGACCTCTGACCTCTGCACACACAAATATGTAAACACATAAATTAGTATGTTAAAAAGTGGAGGGCTGACCTGATGGCTCAGCACTTGCCACCAGGACTGACAAGTGTGTGCTGGGCTTACAGACACATTGTAAATAAATGTAATTTTATAGAGCTGCATGTCCCTTTCAGAAGACAGTTTGCATATGCCCTAGAGCCTGTCCCCCTGGGTGTTGCCCACCCAGGCTTTTGTGGTAAGAGGGTCTCCTCTCTCTGTTCTTTGTTGCATAGGACTCTGTAAATGCTCTGTACACCAAATGCCTCCAGCAGCTTCTCAGAGACTCTCACCTGGTAAGCACGGGAATCAACAAAGCAGCAGCAGGTTTGCACGTGTGCAGATTCAAACTCTCAACCAGCCTTTCTCTTAAATTCTAGAAGGTTCTTGCAAAGCAGGAGGCCCAGATGAACCTGATGAAGCAGGCTGTAGAGGTAAGGAGAGAGTGGAGGGCAGCGGCTAGGAGACTCTGTGTCACCCGATACACACCACAAACCTCCGTCTGTTGGCTCCACAGATGTATGTCCATCACGATATTTATGACCTGATCTTTAAATACGTGGGGACCATGGAGGCAAGCGAGGTAAGTTTGCAGTCTTTGCTCTCCAGGATAAGAGAGCCTTAACCTAAGAAATTCCAGGTGTTGGGGGCTGGCGAGATAGATCAACAATGTGCTTTTAGAAGACCTAAGTTTGGTTCCTAGCACCCAGGAAGGGTGGCTCACAACATTCTGTAACTCCGGGTCTGGGAGATCTAGCATCTTCTTCTGGCTTCTGTGAATACCTGAAATCACGTGTTCCAGGATAGCTAGGGCTATGTAGAGAGACCCTGACTTAAAACAACCAACCAACCAACCAAAAATCTTAAATGAAAGAAATTTGAAATCTGTTGCTAGGATGCTGCCTTCAACAAAATCACAAGAAGCCTTCAGGATCTCCAGCAGAAAGACATTGGTGTGAAACCCGAGTTCAGGTGAGTCAGTCCCACAGCTTTGGAAGTTCAGTATGCTGGCGGCTGGGGCTCCATCGGCTCCCCTCCACCACTTGGCAGGAGTGACTCAGCAGCCGTGGGGACCACTGATTAGATGTGGTTACACCAAGGAGTTGTACACTTAGTCCCAACTGATGCACAGACGGCCGAAGTTGAGCTTCACTACCTGGGTCCTCTCCTGTGTTTGTGGGCCAGTGTGCCAGCTGGGTGGGGGCTAAGGGCTAGGTATGACTGGTCTCCAGGTGGGCATGTGACTCATTCAGCTGGGCCCCACATGGAGACTGTCTGCTCTCACCTGCCACTCTGAGAACCCAACCCCCAAGGCCCTCACTCTCCAGGTAAGTTTTATGAGGGTAAATATGTCTGAAGTATTGATGCCTAAGCTTCTCCTCACGCTTGGGTTATTTCCATCTTGAGCTTTTATTAAAAATTTAAAAGTTAATATTTTTTGTTGCCATGGAAAAATGTTCCCTTCTTTTATATTTTATTTTAGTGTGTATAAGTGTCTTGCCTGCATGTATGCGCACACATGTGTCTGGTGCCCTTGGAAGCCAGGATAGGGCATCAGAATTCCTGGGATTAGGATCACAACCAGTAATGAGCTACCACGTGGATGCTGGGAAGCAAACGGGTTCTCTTCAAGAGCAGCCAGCACACTTAACCACTGAGCCATCTCTCTAGCTCTATATTATTTTAAAATTTTATTTGATTATTTAAGTTATCTGTATACTCGTCTCTCTGTGTGGGTGTGTTTATGTGAGTGCAGGTGCCCTCAGAGGCCAGAGGAGCTGGAGTCACAGGCGATTGTCAGCTGCCCAGTGTGGGTGCTGGGAATCAAAGTCCAAAGTCATCTGCAAGAATATTATGTGCCCTTAACCACTGAGTCATCTCTCCAGCCCATATATTTTTTTGAGATAATAGCTCTCTATATACTCCAGGTGCCTTGTGTACCCCAGACTGGCTTTGAAATTGTAATCCTCCTGCCTCAGCTTCCCGAGTGCCAGGATCACAGACTGGCACCTCTAGGTCAGGTTTCTGGATTTTTATACTTTTGAGTTCCTAGTGGCGCTCTCTTGTCTGTGAGCCTAAGTGGAGCACCACTGACCTGCATCAAAGTTCTTCTCGGTCTGTTTCTCTGGTGGTCCTTTCTCGAAGCTATAATAAATACCTAAGCAGGTTTATGACCCAGACAAGAATGTTGGGCCCTCCCCCATGGCCTGAAATTTCCACTTTGTAAATCACAGCTTCAACATCCCTCGGGCAAAGAGAGAGCTGGGGCAGCTGAACAAGTGTACATCCCCACAGCAGAAGCTGCTATGCCTGCGGAAGGTGATCCAGCTCATGACACAGTCTCCCAGCCAGAGAGGTTAGTGCTAAGAAGGGACTGGGCTGGGCAGGGCAGCAAATGGGAACCCCTCAAAGGGACCAGAGTTACATGAGGTGTGTCCTGGGGGGTGGGTAAGGCAGGAGCAGGTTAGCAAAGCCAGAGAGAAGCAGTGTCTTCAGCTGGGCAGGGCTGGGGGTAGGTGTTAGGCTAGCTCACCTCATTTTGTATATATATTAAAAAAAAAATCCAGGGTAAAAGCAAAATAGGGATTAGGGTTGTCACTTAGTGGCTGAGCTCTTGCTGGGGGTTCATGAGCCCCTCCACCCAGGTTCCATCCCTAGAGCCAAGAAAAGGTTAAGACAAAGGAAGTAAAGAGAATCTTGAGAGGGATATTCAAGCAAGCATACTGTGCGCTTCCTCCAGCAGCAGCAAGGAAGAGGGTGGAGGTGGGAGCGACCCACGTCTGGGTGACGGGTTCATAAACTGTCTCAGAGAGTAGATTCTCTCTCAGAGGGACACTGAGTGGCAGAGGTGGCCGGGACATTCGTGGTCTGTCTTTCTGAACTGTTTGACATTTACTTAGTTAGGTTCCATTGTTCATGTGTTGAGACAGGGTCATATTATGTAGCCCAGGCTAGCCTCAGCTCACCCATTCCTGGGATTACAGATGTGTACTATCTTATCCAGTTTTTTCTTTTAATGAATTAATTATTATTATTATTATTATTATTATTATTATTATTATTATTTTATTGTATGAGTGCTCTGCTGCTTCCGCATGCCAGAAGAGGACATCAGATCCCCTTGTAGATGGTTATGAGCCACCATGTGGTTGCTGGGAATTGAACTCAAAACCTTTGGTACCTAAGTGCTCTTAACCACTGAGCCATCTCACCAGCCTGTCTTTTTTAATTTTTTAAGTCAGTGTCTCACTATGTAGTCCTGGCTGGCCTAGAACTCACCATGTAGCCCAGACTGGTCTCGAACTCAGGATGAGCCTGCCTCTTGGCTCCCCAAAGCTGGGATGGCAGACCTGTGCTGCTTCACCCAGCTAACTGTACATTCTTTTAGCCCTTTCTCTCTGACATCTGTTCAGGGCACTGTCAGGAAACTGCAGTGTTTTCTGCCTGGAGTGTGATTTCACTGGAGCATGGGTTTGGTCTTGGTTGGTAGAGGAGGGTTTCATCCTTCTCTTTGGATCTCATGGAGGCTGTGGGCCTGTGTTTCCCTTCGCAGTGAATTTGGAGACCATGTGTGCTGATGATCTTCTTTCTGTCCTGTTATATCTGCTTGTGAAAACAGAGATCCCTAACTGGTAACACTTTCTTGTTAAAATACTCCTTACCTATTTAGGTTCTTTTGAGCTGGGTCTCTCCTGCAGCCCAGGCTGGCCCCCAACTCTTGCTCTTCCTGCCCCAGCCCCTGAATTCTGGGATTTTGGGAGAGATCCACTCACACCAGCATACACTATTTTAAAATCTGGCTGCTCTGTGCATTTTGAATTTGGGGTGATTCCAGACAAAGCTGCCTTTAGTGATATACCTCTTAAGGGTAGTGTTATCTTTTCCAGCCTTCAGGGGTGGCTTTCCTTCAGTGGATAGATGGGGAAACTGAGGCCTGAAGAGCTTCTGTTTCACTTTTTTGAAGAATGTGGCGGGTCCATTGCTGTCGCCATGAAGGAAGCAGACACCAGCTCACAGGAGACCATAATTTACATTAGCTTTCTAGCTAGGTGTGGTAGCTCACCCCTCTAATCCCAGCATTCAGGAAGCAGATACACATGGATCTGAGATCTCCAATAATCAGCTGTCTCAGTTACTTTTCTATTGCTGTGACGAGATACTATCACTAAGACAACTTATAAAAGAAAGCATTTAACTGGGACTTGCTTACATTTTCAGAGGGTTGGTCCATAATCATCATGGCCAAAGTGTACCAACAGGCAGGCAGGCAGACAGGCAAGCAGGCAGGCAGGTAACAAGGTGTTGGAGCAGTAGCTGAGAGCTTGCATGATCTGTGAGCTGCAGGCGGAGAGAGAGAAAGGGAGGGAGAGGGAGGAAAGGAGAGAGGGAAAGAGAAAGGGGGCGGGAGCGCTTTTGAAACCTTGAAGTCCACCTCTAGTGACATACCTTCTTTAAAGAGGCCAAACCTAATCCAACAAGGCCACACCTCCCAATACTTCCCAAACAGTTCCATTCACTGAGGGCCAAGCATTCAAACATGTGAGCCTGTGCGGGTCATTCTCCAGCTTCCTAATAGCCAGCCTTTTCCAGGAAGTAACTCAGTTTTTCTTGTCCTAATTGTACATGATATGTGCAGTGGGATGAAGCCGGGCAGCAGCCACTGTACCCAGCTTCCACCCCTCGTGAATACACTCGATGGAGCGTGTTAATTAGCCATACAAGTCAGTCGTGTTTGTAAAGTGTTCATTATCCAGCGGTAACCCCTTTTTCTTCTTTTGGTTAGGATGGCAAATTTGAGTTACATCAAAAACTTTAGATTTAGCAGCTCGGCCAAAGATGAGCTAGGATACTGCCTGACCTCAGTCGAGGCTGCGATTGAATACATCCGGCAAGGAAGTCTGTCCACGAAGCCATCTGTAAGATCTCCCTGCTAACCCACCCTTCCTCCCTCTCTGGCTGTTGGGGAACCTTTAGAGAGTTGGGTTGAGGGGATGGCTGTTTTTTCATGGTCTCTTAAGACTGGAGCCTCAGTTGTTTAATTGTTATGAAGTTTGAGAGCTACTCAAGAAACTGAACGTTAAGCCCCTAATTGATTGACAGATTGCCAGCGGGATTTTCAGTAGCCTGCTCCATTACTCCTGCCATCTTCAGAAGCCCCAGTGTGGGGAAGGGAGCCAAATATGGCAGATCAGGACTCTGTGAGGACAATAGGCAAGAAGCAGTAATTGATGGGTGCAGTTTGAGGACTCAGTGGCCTTATTATTGTTGTTGGTGAGCTTTGGTGAGAGAGAGCAGACCTGCTTTACTACGTGCTGACAGATAAATGGTAAGACTCAGTAGTATTCAGAACACTCTCCAGGCTGAAGTCAGTCATGGTGGTGCATGGCTGTAATCACAGCACTTAGCACTTGCTGTGAGTTTGAGGCTGACCTGGTCACATGGTGAGTTCCATACCAGCCTGGGATTTACTGTGGGCACTGTGCCAGAGACAAAGGAAAAAGAAAAATAAAGTAAATATAAATAAAATACGCAAAGAGGAGAATGAATTTGAGTTCAGCCTGGGCTACATGTAGTAAGACTCTGCAGAAAAAATACAGTCATCCTCTGGGTATTGAGCAGGTCGGGCCTGTTGACCCAGCAGGTACTGTGGGTCTTGTGACTCCACATCGGAGTCTGTGCATAGGAATGGACTTTGCTTTTACTGCAGATTGTCTTCTTTCAGTTCACAGAGTTTGAGTTCACAGGAATGCATGAAGCCAGCCGTAATGTGGTGATGCTTCCCTGGTGAGAGAAACTGCGAATCACCACAGGCAGGCGAGGCTTCTGCATATCAGTCAATTGAGTTGGTTTCACTACCAGCTCTATGTAGCATGGTTTCACAGACGTTTCCTCTCTAGAGTGTTGTGAAACTTGAGCTAGCCACAGGCATCCTTAGAATGTTCATTAATGGAGACTTCAGCTTTCCTGAAACGTCTCCTTTAGTGATAGCGTCACGATCAGGTGGAGACTCTTGGAATAAATGGATCCTTGCCTGCTTAGTTTTTAAGATGTGTGTGTGTGTGTGTGTGTGTGTGTCTGTGTGTATGCCACATGTGTGCATGTTCCTGAAGAGGCAAGAGGGTGCTGGGTCCCCTGGAACTGTAGTTACAGGCAGTTGGGAGTCACTTGATGTGGGCTCTGGGAACTGAACTCAGGACCTCTGGAAGAGCAGCGGGTGTTCTTAACCACGGAGCCATCTCTCCAGCCCTATGTATTTACATTTTTAAAATTTTATGTCTCTGCTTCGTTCTTACACGCTCCTGGTCTGCCTTGCTTTCTCGTTGGCCTTTTGGTTTTGGAAAGGTGATGTTGGGCGTGGAACTTGGGTCCTTAGGCATGCAGGCTTTTCTCAGCCCTTGATTTTGGAAGTGTGATCTCTCTGCTTAGGCTGGCCTGATCTTGAGCTCCCAATCCTTCTCTGATGGGATGATGGCGTTCATTACCATGCCCGCCTCTGAGTTTCTACAGTATTTGCTCGTTTCCCATGAGCCTCTGGGTTACACTGCTTCTCTGAGCACTTGTTACTTCCTGCAGATTTTGTCCTGGGTGCTCCACCTTTCATTGCTGCCCTTCAGCTTTCTCCCTAGACTTGAGAGAAGATCCCTGAATGACCTGTTATGCCATGCCTTTGATGTTTTTCTGGTCCTAAGCTCCTCAGCTGTCAGTCACCGTACAAAGCAGATTGCTGGAGCTTTATTTAAGCATGAGGCAGCTGGGGATGGAAACGGCCCCTTCTGAGGTGCTGGCAGCATTTATATATCACATTAGTCAGTCTTCATTGGAGGTGGGCAGACATAAGGGATGGTGCTCGATAGATGACCCTGGAAATGATTCCTCAGAACTTAGAGACATGCAGAGAAAGAACTGTGTCCTGCCATGTTGCCAGGACCTGTGAGTTTCCAGCATCACTTGTCTGGAAAATCTTTTCCTTCACTTCCCACCAAGACTCTTTGTGAAGAAGTTCATATGTCATTGTCCCATTTGGTTCCAGGGGCCTAAGTGAGCATGGGAGCTCTGTGGCGGGGATGATTCTATAAAATAGGCACAAGACAGGGTGCGTGGCTCAGTGGTAGAGCCCCTGCCTAGAATCCCCCAGTGAGGGGCTGGGGGCGTGGCTCAGTGG
>JADRCH010000287.1:1748494-1762078 GCA_019843965.1 Rhynchomys soricoides
GGATTCTAGGCAGGGGCTCTACCACTGAGCCACGCCCCCAGCCCCTCACTGGGGGATTCTAGGCAGGGGCTCTACCACTGAGTCACACCCCCAACCCCTCACTGGGGGATTCTAGGCAGGGGCTCTACCACTGATCCACACCCCCGACCCCTCACTGGGGGATTCTAGACAAATACTCTACCACTGACCTAGTTGGGTTCTTTTGACAAAAAATGAGGTGTCTTGGTTAGGGAATGTAGAACCCTTGAATTGTAACTGCTGAGTTCCATGTTTTGTCTTGGTGAGTGAGCCTTGGTCAAACCAGAACTTGGACCATGGCTGAGGACAGGACTGATGTTACCCTTGTCTTTCATGTCAGAGAACCATGATTTTGCTGTGTCTTTGCAGTGTGTGAAGGCCCTGGTCTACTATGATGTCCAGGCCTGCAGATTGGATATTGGTAATGAGAAAGGAGACACAGCCCTTCACATTGCTGCACGCTGGGGTTATGAGGGCATTATAGAGACGCTGCTGCAGAATGGAGCCTCCACAGCAATCCAGAACAGACAGAAAGAAACACCACTCACGTGTGCATTAAACTCGAAGGTAGCTCTTTCCACCTCTGAGCAACCCTGTGACTTGAAAACAAACTGCTCCCAGACTGGCCTTCCTGAGAAAGTGTATATCAGCATCCCAGGACAGAACTTGGCCTCCATCCTCCTGTTATATTTTGGGATGCCATTGTTAATGGGCTTTGCTTTTTGATACAGTTTTGAGTTTTGTTAGCAGTTTTTCTCAGTGTGGTCATTGTGAACTGCTCCCAGCAGAACTGGCTCTGGCCCCTGAGTGCTGGACCTCTAGCAGCCAATGGACTGTGTGAAAATGGGTGGTGGCTTTGTCTGTGAAGAGCAGAGAAAGCACACAGGGACAAAGCACTGCAGAGACAAGCCCTCTTCTCTCTTCTCATCTCTGCTTCTAGAAACTTCATTTCAATGTGGCCCAAAATAGAATGAATGAATTAGGTAAATTAGAGACTGAGCCTCAGTATTCAGCCCAGACTAGCCTTGAATTCATTGCCTGCTTCAGAGTCTCCTGACTGCTGGGATTATAGGCCTGGTACCACCATGCCTCTAGACTCAGTCTCTTGAAGAAGAGGAGGAAGTCGTGGATTTCCCATCTGCCCAGGAGGATGGAGGGTTTGCAGGACATAAGGCTTGTTTTCTTTCTTTTTAAAAAGGATTAATTTTAATATTTTTAATTTTTATTTATTTTAAATGAAAGATACTTCTTTGAAAAATTATCTGATTTTTTTTAAATCAATTGATTTTTAAGTGTATGTGTATCCGTGTATATTGTATTTGGGGGAGCCAGATAACTGCATCAGATTCCCTGGGACTAGAGTTACAGGCAGTTTTAAGCCTCCCTCAGCATGGCTGCTGGGAATGGAACTCAGGTCCTCTGGAAGAGCAGAGTTCTTAACTACTGAACCTTCTCCACCCCTATTCATTTTAATTTAAATTCTGTGTATGCAAGCTTTGTCTGTGTGAATGTATACACATATGAGTGTAGTGCCCTTGGAGTCCAGAAGAGGGCGCTGTATATCTCTGGAGCTGGAGTTACAAATGATTGTGAACTGCCCAACATGGGTGCTGGGAACTGAACTCAGGACCTCTGGAAGAGCAGTATGTGTTCCTAACCCTTGAGCCATCTCTCCAGCCCCTAGAGATTCTCACTGTTGGTAAACTTTCATGCAAGCTCTGCAAGTAAATGCAAAGATAGAAACAGAGCGCCAGACTTTGGGGGTCACCATAGCAATCATAAGAAGGATTCCTCAACCAGTGCTAAAGATATCTGTGCAAGGTGATCAGTAGTAGAATATTCTAGGTCTCAATGTGTATGTTTAAAAGCTTCTTTTCATTACAAAAAAAAAAGAGAAATGGTTCCTGGGGACAATCAGCAGACAGTGCCTCCATAAGCCCAGCATCACCACTATGAAACAAACCAATGTCTGGTAAAAATAAATGCCATTTTAAAAATAGTGGGAAGATTCTTAACAACTGTTTTTAAAATTCTAGCTCCTTTTCAAAAAAAAAAAAATTACATTTTACGTTTTATTTTGGGTGTGCATGTGTGGGAATCGAACTCAGGTGGTTGCGCTTGGCAGCAAGTGCTTTTAACCTGCTGAGCAGTCTGTCCAGACCCCAGAGAAAGCTAAGACCGTCTAACACCATGTCCTCTGACCTCCCCTGGGGACAGGCAGGTGGAGGGGGCTGGGGATGCAGAGAGCTTGTTATAGCCCATCTCATTGGATGCCTTTCCTGTCCCCGTTATCTCCTAGATCCTGTCTGTCATGGAAGCTCATCATCCATCCTCTGACAGGAGGCCAAGGCCTTCTGAGGTAAGTCTCTAAGTCTACAGGGCCATGCCCACTGGTGTCCCTGGAGCTTGGCACTCTCCTCCAGGCCTGACATGCCTGTGACCCATGCCCCTTCTCTTGCCTGTGCCTCCTCCCCCCCAGGTTCCTGCACAGTCCCCTACATGCTCCGTGGACTCCATCAGCCAGGGCTCTTCCACCTCCAGCTATTCTTCCATATCGGTGAGCTTCAGGCAAGAAGAGGTCAAAAAGGACTACAGGGAGGTGAGCCTGTGAAGTGGGTGGACCCTGGTGTGGGTGGGCCAGGTACATCACCGAGGGCTGACCACAGCTGCCTGCCTGCCTGCAGCCTGCTTAACAGTTACAGGAGAGCCAGTTTGTCTAATCGAACTGTGTGTCACGTGGTCTTCATCTTTTCTGGCTCTTCTGGGTCTTTCCGCCATAGCAGTATTTGAAATATATGAGATGGGGCAAGGGTGGGGACACAGAGACCAGAGACACAGATCTGGGGCAGGACAAGAAATAGACAAAGACACTATTCCAAGAAAAATATACCTGGATAAAGCTGAGAGTTCCAGTACCAGACTCTCAAAGCCCATCCTCGGTCCCCACCCCATGAGCATCCCCGTTAATAGCCTGGTGCACATCATCCCTTACGGTCCAACACATACACAAGTCACATTTTATGAAACCTGATTTATGGTTTGTCTTTTGTTTTTGTTTTTTATTTTCCACGACAGGGTTTCTCTGTATAGCCCTGGCTGTCCTGAAACTAGCTATGTATACCAGGCTGGCCTCGAACTCACAGAGATCTGCCAGCCTCTGCCTCCTAAGCGCTAGGATTACAGGCATGAGCTGCCACAGCCGGTTTTTCTTTCCTTCATGATGCTTGTTCAGTGTCAGCACAATCAACCTGTCTCCTGCTTCAGCAGAGGTGGAGATCATTACCTTATGGTTCCGTTGCTCCTCTGTGGAGACACTGATTGCCCCAGAGGGGTCCCAGCACACACACACACACACACTCAAGCATTCTCCTGGGGGGGGGGGCATCCAGTGAGCTCCATGCAGTCACAGAAAGGAAAGCCACTGTGTGCCCTGACAGGGTACCCAGTCCCTCAGGGGCCTGCACGTGTTCTTGGGAAGGAGTGTCTACTCTCAGACTCCTCACCTATCAAACTGGGTGTATGAGGATCAGGGTGGCTGGCTTCAGAAGTGATCCTGACCTGGCCCTGGGGACAGACACCTCTTGTCTTGGTCTGTAGTCAGTGAGACTCTGTCTTGAAATACAAAGTAAAAAGAGCACTGGGGGTTTCCTCTCAGGGAGAGCACTTGCCTAGATGCTTAAAGCCCTAGGTTCCGCTCCCAGTGCCACCAAGCAAAAGGAAGAAAGCCTTACTGTGTTAAGGCCACTGTTGGGCTCCCACCTAACCAGCAGCTCCAGTCTGTGTTAAGTGGGAGATGGTTCCGTGCAGCTTTCAGAATGTTCTAGATGGACAGTTTTGGGGATACATTTGCCAGAAGGCTGCCAGGGCTCCAGAACACCGTGTCATTTCTGTTGTTCTTTTACTGTTAAAGCCGTTTCCCTGACTCAATTTTTCCTTCCATGAAGGTAGAAAAGCTTCTAAGGGCAGTTGCTGACGGCGATCTAGAAATGGTGAGTTTTTCCGGAGACTGTGACAAAGTGCCTGGCGCTTGGAACAGAAGAGAAAGAGGGTTTGTTCACAGTTCCCGAGTTCAGTGTACTATTGCAGAGACAGCTTGGTGGTGGGATCATGAGGCAGCAGCTCTTTGCATGGGGTGGACCAGGAAGCAAAGGGAAACCAGAGGCCTGTCCCTAGTGCAGAACTGTTCACAGCCAGGTCCAGACTCCTAAAGGCTCCACAGCCTTCAGAGTATGATATGAATAGCAAACCAGTGAATGAGCGTCAAACAGAAACCTGTGTGGGACATTTTGAGATTAAAATCCCAAGAAAGTGCATTTTCAAAGCTCTTAGTTTAAAGTGGCTGCACTCATGTCTCCTGCCTCTGAGTCTCTAGCTATGTGGCCTCTCTGTAAGCTCCCCCTGGAAGGTGGTGGCTTCTGCATGTACTTTCTCATGGTGGTGCTAGGCTTTCCCAGGGAGGAGGTGCATAGCAAGCATGGCCCTGACCCTCCCTGCTCCTGGCCTTCTAGACATTGCCATTCTGGGAGTCAAAGGGCTGCTGGCCAAGAATCCAGTCCAAGGTTCAGGAAAGAGAGGAGCAGGGGGAGTCAGGGTTGCATGAAACTCAGTATGTGGGTATCAGGCTTCTTCCTGGGCCAGCAGGCTTGAGGCTCTGAATGTCACAAGCAGGGATGGGTCTCATACCAACAGCAGCCAGTAGAGGCAGTCTTCCTGGGGGTACCCATGGGTAGTTTCTCTTTGCTTCCTAGAAGTAGCATGTCATTGCTTAGCTGACCTGGAGCTCTGAATGAGTCATCTTCTGAGGGCACGTTACAGCTTTTAAGAGTACTTTCTGAAGACTAGTGGTGGCAGTGGTGGAAGGCTCACATCTTTAATCTTAGCACTTACGAGGCAGCGGCAGGAGGATCTCTGAGTTCGAGGCCAACCTGGTCTACAGAGTGAGTTCCAGGATAGCCAGAGCTAACACTGTCTCGAAAAACAAAACAAAATACTAGAAAGCATGCTTTTTGCGGCTGGAGTGATGGCTCTGTGGTTAAGAGCATTCACTGCTCTTGCAGAGGACCTGGGTTTTGTTCCCAGCATCCACATCAGGGGACTTACAACTGTGACCTACTCCAGCTCATGGGGACTCTAGCACTGTCTGGCCTCTGTGGGCATCAGGCATGCCTGTGATGTGCTCTCATGAGGGGCTCTCTCTCTCTCTCTCTCTCTCTCTCTCTCTCTCTTTCTCTCTCTCTCTCTCTCACACACACACACACTAATAAATAAATCTTTTTTTAAAAAAAGAGTGCTTTTCACTGATGACCATGTGGACCCTGTCTGTTCCTTGTGTTGTCACGGTGACAGGACAACTGGAGAGAGCAGAATTGTTTCAGCCTACGGTTTCAAGGGACTGACCAGAGTTGTTGGGTTCCATGCATTTGGGCAGAATACCACTGTACTTGAGACTCATGTGTAGCAGACAATTTCTTCACCTTGTGACAGGCAAAAAAAAAGCCTAGAAGGAGGGCCTGTGAGATGGCTTAGTGAGGAGAGGGGCTTGCTGCACAAGCCTGATGACCTATTTCAGTCCCTGGAACCCATCACCGAATTGTCTTCTGCTCTAGACCTCCACACTTGTGCCATGGCATGTGTGTGACCTGCTGGGCCCCAGTCATGCATGCACACACATGCAAACATGCACACACATGCAAACATGCATACAATAACAGTTTTTAAAAAGGCAGAGCGAGAGGGAGCAAAGTGTTGGCAATCATATAATCCTGGTACAAGGGCCCACCCCTAGGTCACCTGCTCCCTCCCGCTAGACCCCACCTCTAGTAGTTTCTGGCATTTCCTGAAGCAGCACCATTAGCTGGGGTGTAGACATCCAACCCGGAGCCTGCATGGGACATTTCATAGTCAAACCACTGCGGAGATGGTAAACAAGAACATCTGGGTCTCGTAGCCTCTGGGACAAAAGAAATGTACACAGTTGCCATATATAAGCCTTTCTCAGAGGCTGGTGTCAGTCCATCAAATGACACATGGCTCTCTGGAGGTCACAGGAGTCTGCACCTAGCTGCTGCTAGGCTGGCCCTCTCCTGAGACCATCTCTGGAAAACCCAGCATTCTAGTGGCCTTTGGGCATTTAAAAGCCACTTTAAGAACCTGATACATAGTCTGTGTGGCAAGCAATGACTAGCCCGGGTCATGATCCATCTGCTCTGCCTCCTGCTGGGATGGAAGGCCACTTGTGGAAGGGGTGGACAGTGGCAACCTATGCAGTGCCCCGAGTCACCATCCAGGCTGATCTTGTACGGTCACAAGGTCCCTTTTAAAGTCACTTGTCAATCTGGTTCCTACCCTGATTTGAGATTTGAGCTGACTGATTTTGTAATTGCCACCCCAATGTAGAGTCTGGAAGGGCCATGGGGAACAGGAGACTTGGCATTGATGGGGTCCCCCACAACCTCTGTCCTCCTTACAGGCATATGCCAACACTTGAAGACATTCAGTGAAGCCTACAAGTGCATGTCTGTGGTCGCGTTCTTTCTCAAATGAACTCTTGCTGATAGTTTTCTTTTGGGGGGACAGGGTCTTACTATGCAGTTCAGAGAACTTGCAGTCCTCTGGAGGGCTGGAATTGCAGGTTTGGGCCACCACACATGCTGTCTTCTCAAGTTTCAGGTCCTAGTAACTAGTGGATGCTAGAACTCACACATACCCTGTCTGGAGGTTTCTTTGCTTTGATCCTGCATGCTGGTGTGTGGCACTGGCAAGACCAAGGTGTGGGGTCAGGGATTCTGGTGTGCTCTGGAACACAGCATTGAGGACTCATCATGAGGTTTCTATTAGACGGCAAGGAAGGATCTGGGGTTGACCTAGTGTCTTAGTTAGGGTTTTATTGCTGTGAACAGACAACCATGACCAAGGCAGGTCTTATAAAGGACAACATTTAATTGGGTCTGGCTTACAGGTTCAGAGGTTCAGTCCATTATCATCAAGGCAGGAGCATGGCAGCGTCCAGGCAGGCATGATGCAGGAGGAGCAGAGAGTTCTACATCTTCATCTGAAGGCTGCTAGTGGAAGACTGACTTCCAGGCAGCTAGGATGAGGTTTTATAGCCCACACCCACAGTGACACACCTACTCTAACAAGGCCACACCCACTCTAACAAGACCACACCTCCTAATAGTGCCACTCCTTGGGCCAAACATATAGAAACCATCACACCTGGTTAGGTGGCACAGGAGTGCATACTCAGGGCCAGGGTCTAAAAGCTTGCCCTCCAAGCAGCTTCAGTCTGCCCCTCTTAAGATGAGACAAAGACTCGGATTCTGGAAAGTGATAGGTTAACCTTTCTACGCTACCCAGCGGGACCTAGAACAGCTTGCGCAAGTTATTATTGAGAAACAAATGCTCTTTGTCAGTGACTGCAGGGGTCCGGGGAGCTGATGTAGGAAATGTGTGCATGTGTGCAAGTGCTCGAGCTGCTGGTAAAGATAACTGGGATAATCAAGTTCCCATTTCTCCTCATTTCGCCCACCACCAGGTACGATACCTTTTGGAGTGGACGGAGGATGACCTAGATGATGTGGATGATGCCATCAGCACGGTGGATCTTGAATTCTGTCACCCTTTATGCCAGTGCCCCAAGTGTGCTCCAGCTCAGAAGGTTTGGCTCTGCCTGTGTCTGTGGGGCAGGATGGGGTGGGAGGCATGTTCTTTTTTCTGCCTAGGAAGTCCCTTACTTTAAGTGATTGACATAGGCATCCCGGAGGGACTGACTAGTCAGGTGAGGGTTGAGAGTATCATCCCTTTGGTTATGTTCAACCCACCAGTTATTTGTTTGTTTGTTCGTTTGTTCGTTCATTCATTCATTCATTCATTCAATCATGAGACAGAGTCTCACTACGTAGCCCTGACTGGAAGTCAGTTATGTAGATCAGGTGTAGATCAGGGTGGCTGGTCTCGAATTCACAAAGATATGCCTGCCTCTGGACTTCATGAGTGCTGGGATTAAAAGCTTGCACCACCATGCTGGGTTTTATTTTGGTTTTATGCATGTGGATGTTTTGCCTGCATTCACCTCATGTGTACAGTGCCCATGGAGCCCAGAAGAGGGCATCATTTGCCTTGCAACTGGAGTTACAGAAGGTTGTGATCTGCCATGTGGGTACTGGGAATTGAACTCAGGACCTCTGGAAGAGCAGCTGGTGCTCTTAACCACTGAGCTGTCTCTCCAGCCCTCTTTTTATTCATTTTATTATTTTTTATTCTTGAGATGCGATTTACATACAGTGAGATCCAACCTTTAACTCAGATGGTTTACTGCTCTCAGTGAGAAGCCCCACAATGCAGTTCTGTTTGCCTTCTCACTGATCACTGTCCTCTCAGTGTGACTTTAAAACCGCCAGGCATAAGAAGGCAGATTCAGGATTAAAAATGAAGGTGCCATGGGAGGTGAATGATGAACTGGCTGTTTCAGGAGGTTTGGGGACCCATTTGTTTAATCTTAGGCTGGCTCCAAACCCCCTTTGTAGTTAAGGATGACCTTGGAGTCCTGACTCTCCTGATTCAGCCAGGTACTAGATTACAGCTTTGTGCTACCTACTCTGCCAGCTTTTGGGTATAGTCTCCTACTAGGCACTGTCCTGAAGAGAGACCATGTCTATGCATCAGTACTCTACTGCTCATGAATGCCCACCCTTCCCATCATCCCTGGAGACCCATGATCCGTCTCCTGAGCATTGGGCTCTGTCACTCCTAACACTGATGAGCATTTCCTTGGCAACTGGCCACGTTATTAAACACTACTGTGAACAGCTTTCTGTTCCACCGAATGACCATCGCTTTGCTTGGCTGCGATGCCTTCCGGTTTATTAAACAGGCTTGGTTTTCTCAATTGCATTTCATGGTGTACCCCTTCTACATTTTGTGTCTTTGGAGCTTCTCCCTGACATGATTCTTGCAGAGGGCTTCCTCTATTGAAGTATACAAGTTGGTCTTTTGCTATCTCATCTCCTACTGAGGAAGTGGGAAGTCACTCGTGGGCCATGTTGAGTCCAGGTCCCTCTGATCCCAAGATTTGTCTAGGAGCTATGGGGGAGCAGGGAGGTGCTTCCCATCACCACCTCCAGGCCTAGCCTCATGCATACTAATGCCATTTATTTACATCCTCTGCCTTTTCTAGAAACTGGCAAGGATTCCTGCCAGTGGGCTTGGTGTGAATGTGACCAACCAGAATGGCTTCTCTCCCCTGCATATGGCTGCCCTGCATGGCCGGACAGACCTCGTCCCCCTCCTGCTGAAGCATGGTGCCTACTCAGGTGCCAGAAACACAAGCCAAGCTATCCCGCTCCACCTGGCCTGCCAGCAGGGGCACTTTCAGGTATGGGTCCCATCTCCCGGGCAGAAAAATAGCTGCTTGACTTTGGCAAGACCCTCACTTGGTGACGGTTCACTGGGGCAGTGCTGGGAGAGGCCCAGAGGACAGAGCAATTCTTTCCTTCCCAGAATGCAATCCCTGACCTGGGGCTGGTACCAGTACCCTACCCACTGCCATTCAGGCTGGGTGGTATAAAGCTGTCACTGTGCTTCTGACCCCAGCAACGATGTGTCATCTCTGCCAATGCTGTCCTCTATAGATCTTTAGATCTGTGCAAAATCACTTAGTATTTATCAAGTATAATCAAGGCCTTATACAGAGGTTCAAGACAGCATTTTGCAATTACTAACTTTTGTTTTGAGACAAGGTCTTAGTATGTAACTCAGCCTGGTCTCAAACATTCCATCCTCCTGCCTCAGCCTCTTGAGTGCGGGGATTACAGGTGTGTGACCTCACATCTGGCTCTGAACCAATTAGCTTCCTAAAGTGTGTTTTCTTTGGGAAGTTGTCTGTGTGTTTATGTTTTTCTGTGCCTTCAGAAGTTACACTGTGGGGTTTTAAAGACAGGACCATGTCTCCAGTCTGCATCTCTCTCAGATGTCAGGCAGACTGCTTCCTACCATGCATTGGGAGCAATGGCTACAACTCTCCTTAGATAGCTATAAAGATGGAAACCCTAGTGCCTGGTGCATTGTGGGTACAAAGCAGATCCCCACAGATGAGAATGCCCCCTGATATTCATCCCCTTGCTCCAGAGGGTCCATTTCACCTGAGAGGAAAGATTTCTTTTCCTAAGTTATAATTAAGACTGAAGTTTTTCTTCACTGGACTAGGTGGCAAAATATCTCTTAGATTCCAATGCAAAGCCTAATAAAAAGGACCTCAGTGGGAACACGCCCCTCATTTGTGCCTGCTCTGCTGGCCACCATGAAGTCGCTGCACTGTTGCTACAGGTAAGAGCCCTCCCTGCCACACCCCCTTTTAACAATTTTTGTGTTTATAGTTTTTAAAGATTTATTTTTATTTTTGTATATGTGCGTTTTGCCTGAATGTATGTATGTATGTATGTATGTATGTATGTATGTGTACCATGTACATGCAGTGCCTACAGAAGCCAGAAGAGGGCACCAGGTCCCCTGGAACTGAAATTAACAGGCTGTTGTGAGCTGTCTAATGTGGGTGCTGGGAACTATATCCAGGTGGTGCGTACTCTTAACCACATAGCCATGCAATGAGAGTTTTGGAATTTTGGTGTTGGTAGAGTCCTTGGCGGTTGAAAATTCCAATACAGAATGTAAATTTATTAGACCATTGAAGGCATAGGCAGCGCCTACGGACAAGTGTATAAGGGATACAACCGATATTGGTTCTAACGTGTACCATGCTAATAGCATAGGACAAGCTCTAGCTAGAGGGCTCAGATCCCCAGATTCCTGGTTGTGGCAATCGCGGTCATTTGCACAGAGACAGTGACCAAGCTGCTATAGGTCTCAGCTCTCAAAATACTTGGTGCTTTAATTGTGGGAAATTTGGCTATCAGCAACAAAATTGTGAGCAAAGCATCTCTAAGATCAATATTTTTTAATAAATATAAACCAGAAAGAAGACCTAGGCTTCTACACCTAAGGTGTACAGGTGATGTAGCAAGGACTGCCATTGGACCAATGAGTGTAGGCCCGAGAGAGATAGCCAAGGATAGCTCTTTTTTTTTTTTTTGGTTTTCCGAGACAGGGTTTCTCTGTGTAACCTTGGCTGTCCTGGAACTCACTCTGTAGACCAGGCTGGCCTTGAACTCAGAAATCCGCCTGCCTCTGCCTCCAAGTGCTGGGATTAAAGGCGTACGCCACCACACCCAGCCCAAGGATATTTCTTACTGTTGGGAAACAGCCTTGGGGGCCTGGCTTGAAGCCCCATAGCAAAGGGTAGAGGCTGATCACCTCTTGTCAGCCAGGAGCATTAGGCAGACAGAAAAACCTCGACACTCAGCAAAAGACAGACCAGGTTATAGAAAAGCTGTGGAATTAAATCATCCTGTATACTGTACGGATGTGTTAACATCAGTGTGGAAGCCTGGGAAAGTTTTGCTCTGGGCATGTGGATTTGTTTATATCTCCACAGGAAATGAAAAGTGGTGGATGCCATCGAAACCGATAAAGATTAGAACTGAGCAGGAGAGGTCTCCTGAAAACCTTGGCCACTGATGTGAAAACGTCTCTGTTTACGATTTCCCACTACACCCAGCATAATTAATGGCTTAAAACAGAAAGGCGAAAATGTAGTGAGAATTTTGGATTCTTTACCAGACATATTAAAAGGATATATTTCTATTTTAACCCCACGTGTGGGGTGCGGGGCCGCTTCGGACTGTCCACAGCAGCTGACTGGGATTTGCCTTGTGCTCTAGCAGGATCATGATTTGGTCACCTGCAGATAGTGTCTGCGATTGTGTGACATTTAGGATTCTGGGGACTTTTCAGAGGGTCTATAAATGCTGGGGCCCTGTTGTTGGTTATTGGTGTTGGTTTATTAAGTAGTCACGCACAGAGAAGAAACACACAACTAAAAATTGGACGAAAAGACTGAAAAAAAAAAAAAACTAACTTGATTTTTTAAAAAGAAGTTCCATGAATTTCATACTGAAGTACACACCTTGGAAGTTGAATTTGAGGCCAGCCTGGGCTACATAGTAACACCATCTCAAAAACGGATTTTTTTTTTTTTTTGAGACTGTGTACCCCAATTTTCCTAAATTCTGAATTCCATGCCTGGAACTCACATAAAAAATGGATGCCTTTACTTCTTTTTGTCTTGTTTTTGTTTATTTTTCAAGACAGGGTTTCTCTGTGTAGCCCTGGCTGTCCTGGAACTCACTCTGTAGACCAGGTTGGCCGCAGACTCAGAGATCTACCTGCCTCTGCCTCCCGAGTGCTGGAATGAAAACTGTGTGCCGCCATGCCTGGCTTATTGGCCATTCTTTTGGAGGACCTAAGTTCAGCTCCTAGTACCCACACAGTGCTTACAACCACCTATGCATGCCCCGTGGTGTCTGCCACCCTTTTTTGACCTCCAGAACCATCGGGCATGCACACAATGCACAGACATGCATACTGGCAAAACATTCATACACATAAAATGAAAATAAACCTCCTTTAAAATGTGGATGCCCTGTAGTTCATGCCTGTAGCCCCAGTTCCCCAACCTCAGGGTGGGAGGTGGGAACAGGAGAATTAGAAGATCTCCCATTCAGTAGAGCAGCAGAAGTAAGAGAGACCCTACCCCAAAAACAGCCAGAAGGAGAGATCAACTCCCAAAAGGTTGTTTTCTGCCCTCTGTTAAGTGAATTCTTAAAAGGTCGTTGTATAGCGAACAGTCACACAGATTGTACTGTCCTGTTTCTGTCCTAGCATGGGGCCTCCGTCAATGCTTGCAACAATAAAGGCAACACAGCCCTGCACGAGGCTGTGATGGGAAGGCATGCCTTGGTGGTGGAGCTGCTTCTGTTTTACGGAGCGTCTGTTGACATCCTGAACAAGAGGCAGTACACGGCGGTGGACTGTGCTGAGCAGGTGAGGGACTGAAGCAGCTCCATGCCCTCTGAAGCACACCGTGGATTCCTTGTGTTCAAACAAGCTGGGAGATCACAACAGCCAGGTCATGGTGCTCTGTGCTGAGCTAAGTGAGCATGCCAGGCATCCACAGGCAGGGCTAGATCCTTGCCATTGTCACCTGGCTGGGCATGCTCAATGTTCCAGTGCTCATTCTTCCTGGGATAGCTTCAAGGCCTAAGGGAACGTGGCACACCTATGAATTGCTGCTATTAGACCCCTTGCCTTGGTGCACACAGATGCTGTCACATCTGAGAAGAGGTAGGTTAGACATCATTCTGGGCTTGCCAGCCCCGTAGCATAATAGAGAGTTTTAGTTGTGGATTTAAATTCCTCAGATTCTGAGAGAATTTAGATCCCCAGCTTTCTACTCTCTCTGGTGTAGCAAGTCAGTCATGGAGAAAGAAAGTTGCTTTCCTCTCATGGTGAACCTTGGCTTTAAACTCCAAATAACCCAATAGAGATGTTAAAAGTCCGTATAAATGCAACCTAATTATATACCTATCTAATTTTAAGGGCAAAGGCGTGGCTCTGTGATAGAACACCTGCCTAGAATCCCCCAGTGAGGGGCTGGGGGCGGTGCTCAGTGGT
>JADRCH010000287.1:1762088-1793160 GCA_019843965.1 Rhynchomys soricoides
CCTAGAATCCCCCAGTGAGGGGCTGGGGGCGGTGCTCAGTGGTAGAGTCCCTGCCTAGAATCCCCCAGTGAGGGGCTGGGGGCGTGGCTCAGTGGTAGAGCCCTTGCCTAGAATCCCCCAGGGAGGGGCTGGGGGCGGCGCTCAGTGGTAGAGCACCTGCCTAGAATCCCCCAGTGAGGGGTTGGGGGCGTGGCTCAGTGGTAGAGCCTCTGCCTAGAATCCCCCAGTGAGGGGCTGGGGGCGTGGTTCAGTGGTAGAGCCCCTGCCTAGAATCCCCCAGTGAGGGGCTGGGGGCGTGGCTCAGTGGTAGAGCCCCTACCTAAAACCCCCCAGTGTGGGGCTGGGGTGGGGTTCATTGTAGAGCCACTGCCCATCATGTGAAGGTCTTGGGTACTATCCCTAGTACCTCAAAAAGAAAAACTTTCAAATATTGTCTTAATCTAGAGATTGAATATACTTTTTAAGAAAGTGTTTGGATGACAAGGTGATAGTAAATTTTAGGTGTCCCTTGAATGGGTTGACCTGTCCGTGAGGGTTGATGATACTTAACAGATAATGCTTTACATTTCATTTGGTACTTTCTCAAAGATGGATGCCGGCGAGTGTGTTCTATTGTGTATCGGGTGGTGGCTCCTGAACAGCCCCTACTGTGCTTCCCCCAGTGTGTGTAGTAGTTGAGTGTGCAGGCTGGGCTTCCTAGTGCAGGTCAGAGCTTCTGAATGAAGAGCGGAATTCTTTTTCGAAACAGTTTCCTGTTGCCCAGGCTTGAACTCCTGAACTCAAGCTATTTCCCAGCCTCACGTGCTGGGACAGTAGCCACGTCATGGGGCCCTGATGTGTTTCTATTGTTTTGTTGTTGTGGAGATATTTGGGGGGGGAGGCTTTCAGTGACACCAATATTGACATTTAGATGGGAACCCGAATGATAATCTTCAGAGAAAACATTAAAACAACCTAGTGACATCTTTCCTTTTAAACTGTAGGATTCAAAAATAATGGAGTTGCTGCAGGTTGTGCCAGGTTGTGTTGCGTCTCTAAACAGCGTCGAGGAGGCAGAGCACGGGGACTACGTGACTGTTCAGATCAGGAGAAAATGTAAGTGCTTATAACTTCTCAACCTGCATCCATTTGGGAATTCATGAGTAGGTGGTGCTTTCAGGGGATTGTGTGTGTGTGTGTGTGTGTGTGTGTGTGTAAGTGGGAGGTCAACCTTGGCTGTCATTCCTCAGGAGCTGCCCAACTTGTAGTCAGAGGGTTTCCTGTTGGGTTGGAGCTCCTAGAGTAGGCTAGCCTGGCTGGTGAGGACAGGACTCTACCTGTCTCTGCTTCCTCAGCGCTAAGATTACAAGCATGCAGCACCACACCTGACCTGCATGTATGTCTGTGCACCGTGTGTGTTTGGTGCCTTTGGAAGAGAGCATGAGATGCCCTGGAACTGAAGCTGCAGTTGTACTTGGTGCTGGGACCCAATCAGGGTCCTCTGGAAGAGCAGCCAGCTCTCTGAGCCCCCGAACCTTTACTGTGGGTCCCAGGCTGGAACTCAGATCCCCATGCGTTGATGGCAAACCCTTTAGCAGCTGAGCCATGTCCCCAGCCATTCAGTGTTTTTTAATTTTGGGGTTTCTGTGGCGTTGGGCATGAACCTATGGCTTCACACATGGTAAACAGGTGCTCCACTGCTGAGCCATGTCCCCAGCCTTATTTTCATTGAGTTAAAAATGAAAAATGTAATTATTGTCATGACAGTGAGGGATACTGGGACCCCAGAAACGATGCTCGACCATGATGTATCATGTGAGGAGCTGGTTTTTTTTTTTTTAAATGTAATTTTTTCTTAACATTTTATTTATTTATTTAATGTATGTGAGTACACTGTAGCTGTCTTCAGACACACCAGAAGAGGGCACCAGATCTCATTATAGATGGCTGTGAGCCACCATGTGCTTGCTGGGATTTGAACTCAGGTCCTCTGGAAGAGCAGCCAGTGCTTTTAACAGCTGAGCCATCTCTCCAGCCCCGAGGAGCTGGTTTTGAACTGGTTTCTGGTTAATTGTAATGATGTCTCCTGCAGAAGGACCGATACTCTTACTGTCAGCTCGACCATTCAGGCTTCCCCTCACAACCGGAGAGAGCAACAGTTTTGCATCTCTCTTGCCTTATGTTCAAAATCCAGGTGTTCTGTACAATTTCAGGGTATGCAGGGTGAATGGCAGCTTCCTCCAGACCTGAGCCACTTAGACCTTAGAGCCTAAGGATTTCCCTAGCACATGCTAGGCAAGCACCTACCACTGAGCCACAGTCCTGCACTCTTAAGTTTTTTTTTTCTTTCTTTTTTTTTTTTTTAGTTATGTATATGTGTGTATGTCTTTATGTTCACATGAGTGTAGGTGCTCATGCTCATGGAGTCCAGAGAGGACTGCAGATCCCTTGGAGCCAGAGTTCAGGTGGTTGTGTCTCCTGTGATCCAAAGCTGAATCCTATCTAAGAGTAATACAGTGCCTTAGCCACTTAGCTGTCTCTCCGGGCCTTCCTGTTTTCAGTTTGCCTGAGCACCAAAGGTCATAGTGATTAGATTTCTGCCCAACACTTCCTGGAATGAGCACTTTCTTTTTAAAAGATTATTTAAAAGGGATTCTGTTTTATGAGCTTTTCAAAAATGGGTGTGAATGCAGTTGCAACGGGTAGCTAAGCACACTGGTATGTCTAGGAAGCCCCAGGGCGGTCTTGCTGTGACCAGGTACGGCTGAGGAGTATCCATATCAAGACTCAGCTCTGTTTTACCAGGGTATGCCTAGCAAAGAATAGTCATCTAGTGGGTTATAAAAGCGATTTTAGCACTTAGCTTTCTAACTTTTGGTACACTAGGAAATCAGAGAACGTGGTGTGTGTGCGCGCCCTGCAGAGTCACCTTTATTTATTTATGAAGTTTTGGTGTTTTATTCACAGGGAACTCCAAAATGTACAACCTGCCAGAGGAACCTTTTAGGAGACAATTTTGCCTCATTAACCCAGGGGGGCGGTTCCAGTGAGTATCTAGTTCAAGTTGACTTTGGTGGTTTAGACCCTGTGGTTGGCTTCTGGGGGGGGGGGGGAGATGATGCTTGGATATGAGTGGCTTTAGCTGCTCACGCAATGCTGCCATCTTGTGGCCAGCGGGCTTTATATCACTACCCAGATATTTAACTTTGTTTTGGATTATTACTTGGTTTGTCTTGCTTATCAGGGAGAGGACGTCCAGGGAGACCATGGGAAGGGATAGAAGTGTGCCTGACCTTACGGGAGGTTCTCTCCAAGAGGTGAGTGATTACACAGTGGGTGTTTATGACCTAGCTTTAGAAAAAAAAATAACAAAGGGCATTTCTCAATAGTAACCTTCATTTTATTATCTCCTCCATTGAAAGAATTAGCAACAGAGAGGACTTAAGCTCTGCAGTGGAACAGACGGGAGTGTGGACTTCAGAGTAAATTTACAATTACAGCTCTGGAGGAGCACATGCGCACATGCCTTTAATCCTAGCACTCAGGAGGCGGGAGCAGATGGATCTCTGTAGATTCAAGGCCGGCCAGGGCTGTATAGTGAGACCGTCTTCAGAAAGTATAAAATTGCAGTCCTGAGCTGAGAAAGTCAGGGAGCCATGGGAAGTTGTGTACAGGGAAGCTGCAACTTGGTGTTTACAGAAAGCAGACTAGGCCAGAGTGTGCGGCTTTTTAATATTTGAAATAAGGACAGTGCATGTAGATGACATAATGGTATACCCCCGTACACACACAGAGTTCTTTATGTGCCCAGCTTCCTACTGAATCAGTTAGAAAAGGCCTGATGTGCAGTCATTGCACTACAAAGTGAGGCTTCGCAGAAACGCATGCCTTCCCAGTTGCTGCAGAGGATGAGTGAACAACAGATATGCTAACAGGTTTGCAGGGACGAATGCATAAAACTTACAAACATTTTAGAGAATGTATGCAGTAATTAGTGTGACAGATTTAGACCCCCACCGTTTTTGAGACAGAGTTTCATACTGCAATGCAGACTGTCCTCAGACTTGTGGTAATCTTCCTGCCTCTGCTTCCCAAGGGCTGGGGTTATAGGTGTGAACTGCCATGCCCAGCTTGCAGGATAAATTTGATTTCGTATTTAGTTTTCCATAGCCTTGCTTCTCTCCTGCTCCTGGACAGGACATGTATCAGCTTTGACACCAGTCAGGTGCTCCCTTCCCCTCCCCTTCCTGGGAGGTTTCCTTGCCGGAGCAGCACCGGAACATATGGTCAGAGATTAGAAACTCACAGAGCACGTTGTGTGTGTCACACAGAGCACCACAAGCACCATCAGCACATTCCAGTGGCCAGTGTGGGATTCTGAGTGCATTGTCTGTCACCTTGGGGGAGGAGGGGCGCTGCCATCCTGGTGGTTTGAAGCACAGTACAGCCATGAACTAAGTTTTATCTTTTCTTCAGCCAGAGAAGCAAAGAGTCACAGGAAAGCAGAGTGACTTGTCTGACCAGAGCAGGTATCAGACCTCTGAGGAGGGAAACACTCGGCTCCCAGAGAGGCCTGTGCCAAGACAGGCAGCTCCAGGACACCGGCCGATGGTCCGCAGACACACAGTCAATGATACAGCCATACTCCAAGTCCCAGAGGTGACTGGCCACCTGACCACCCATGAGGCTAGTGTTTCTCAGTCTTAGCAGTAAGAGACTGGTAAATCTGCTACTGAGACTTGAGTCTACAGTAAGATGGTGAGCATGGAACAGTTAGAACTAAGCATACTTTCAGTAACCAGCTTGAGAGACAGCCCCTCGGATTTACCACCCTCTCCTCTTCAAAGCTAACTAACATACTTGAAAAGGAATGGGAGGGAATGAACAAGCCCCTCCATCTCAGCATTTGGCTTTCCTGGTCACAGGCTTTACCATCAGTTCTGACCTCCTTCAGCTGGAAGGTGCTAAATGTCTGTGGGGTGAATAAGTAGGCAAACCTTTTATGCTAGAAGGATCCCGTGTCCAGGAGAAGTCAGAGAAGCAATGCTGGTCTGGCCAGACAGAGAAGCATCCCATCTGGATGAAGAAATGGAACCGGGAAACACTTGAACTGGAGGATGCCCGAATGCTGTTTTTATGTCCGTCCCAGTGAAACTCTCCTACCATTCTGCCTTGTTCTACACATGTGTGGGAAAAGTTGGTCATCACTTTCCCAATAACATCGACCCCTGGGTCACTGCACGTTTACCTGAATGGATATCGACTCACTGTCCTTTCTGTTAAGAGCCTCCGCAACACAGCACGACTGATAGATGGTTAAGGAGGGCGGCTTTGGCACATCTTATGTCTTCAGAATCAAATTCAAAACTCACAGCACAAACCAGGTCAGAGTTTAAGTTAGAATTTGTTGCCATTGATTCCTTTTTTATAACTTTCTATAGATTCTATTATTTTTTTATGTTCCTGACCTAAAGTTGCAGACATGGGTTCATCCTGAGTCCATTTTCAAGGGACTTTGTAAAGGGGAAATGGTTCTGTGCACATTATTGGAAATACTTGTGAATGTATAGGAGGGAGGGGCTGATTATTTTTCTACAAAGTAATTTATGATTTCTAATTTTCTAATGTGCCTTGGATATGTGCCAAATGATGGAAAAGAAGAAAACAGTAAACTTTGTCTCTTGATTGTGTCTTGCCATTTTTAAATTTTGCTGTGCAGTTTCTCAGCAACCCTTCTGTAAACCTATTGTTAGAATTTTTTTTGGGGGGGGGGAGATGGAATTTACCTATTCCTTCTGGGATCCCAATGACAAACCAAGATATGATTACACTGGAGTTCACTCTAGGGAATCACCAAGTTTATTAGGCGCCCTTACAGAGCAATGAGTGAGAGGTCACACTGGCAGGTCAGTATCCAGCATGGGTGAGTCCTGCCCATGTGGGTGGAGCCCCCGTTCCTACTCTTTCCCTGCCTCTCTGTATGCTCTAGCCCTCCCTGAGGCCATGTGCAATTTCAGCAGAATTGGACACAACTGGCTAGAGGAGTGGGTAGACATTCAGCTGAGGGTCCCCTGATTGTCCCCCCACCCCAACACACACACACGCACCCCTCTTCCCTAAAGGAACAGTAACAGTCAACAAATCTAGCTGCGCTCTTTTGT
The DNA here is from genome assembly GCA_019843965.1 of Rhynchomys soricoides. NCBI lineage: Eukaryota > Metazoa > Chordata > Mammalia > Rodentia > Muridae > Rhynchomys > Rhynchomys soricoides. Next base: position 1,768,229 of record JADRCH010000287.1, read on the forward strand.
AAGTGGGCACAGCTCATGTGATGGTAATGGCATTTTGGCTCAAGGAGACTCCTGCACAACATCATTCTGTGTGGGAAACAGTCCTCATGGTAGGGACAGCCTTTTGTATTTAAGGGTGACTGGGATGCACACCTGGATCACTCAGAGCAGACCATCACCAGTCTACCTGCTCCAGGTTGACGGATCAATGGCATAAACAATTCTCAAGTGCTCACAAAGACTTTTTCAGGTGACACTTAAGTTGCCTTGGCTGGTCTTGGATATGTTCCGATCCCCTCAGCTTCCTGAGGAGCTGTGATTACAGGCCTGCGCGCGCACACTCAGAACATGAACGAACGCAGCCTCCTGATAGAATGAGTGTGGATGCTCTCAGTTTGCTGACCTTTCTCTCACTTTCCACGTGATGAGAATGGGTGTTTGCCTGCTTCTCCGTGGGCCTCATGCTCACTTAGGCCAGATGAGGGCATTAGATTCCCTGTGAGTGGAGTTATAGGTGTTTGTGAGGCACCCTGTGGGTGCTTGGAATCCCATCCAGATCCTCTCAAGAATGGCCAGTGCTCACAACAGCTGAGCCATCTCTCTAGTCCTTCGTTTTTAACAGAACCACTTTACTGATGTCTGCTGCCTTGTCTCTGGAGTCGAGGTTTATCGGTGCAGAGAATCTCAGAGGCAGACCACACATTTGAGGGAAGTGTTTCCAGTTTGTCAATGCAGACTCCTCAGGCACAGGTTCAACCTCTGCTAAATCACTGCAGTGAGGAATAGCGTTTACACCAATTATTCTTGCAAGTTGTTTTCAGTTGCTTTTTATACTTAAAGGAAAACTTGACATGGCTATTGAAAATGAGCAATGTTCAAATCTCTGTGTGATGTTTGCAATCCCAAGCACTGCCTGCTTCATGCCCACAGGCTAAACACATGTAGCACATGAGCTGTCTTCGGGACCCTGTCCTGTACAAACAGCCAACTCTCCATTCTCAAGTGTCTTTCCACACACCTCAGCCAGACTTGGCACTAGGATTGCTAACTGTACAGAAACATGGAACAAAACTTAAGACATGTCAGGTGTCTTTCTAGCATTTCATATAAATGAGCCATAAAGCAAACTTTAAAGTATCACTGGTCATTTCTGGAAAGGCTTGAGCAGGGTGGAGAATGTATCTCATTCAGCATTGTTTCCTTAGTGCTCAGGAAGTTTTGTGTTCAATTCCCAGCAGTGGAGGCAGGGGGATCATGAGTCTGAGGTCATCCTTGGTTACATGGTAAGCCGAGACCAGCAAAACACACACACACACCCCAAAAACCATCTGAACCAAGCTGCCCACAAAATCCTTTAGCAGGTTTGAGCAGGACAGTGCAGTCCTAAACACAAACTGACAATTCATTTCTTTGCATTTTTTAGGATTTATTTCTATCATGTATGTGTGTGTGCTTATAAAGGGGTTTGTGTGTAGGTTTCTGAGGCCAGAGGGTGTCCGATCCCCTGGAGCTGGAGATACAGGTGGTTGTGGGCTGCCCAGCATGGGTCCTGTGCTCACTTGGCCGTCATTCCTGCCTGCTCCTCTTGTGAACGGGTCACGGTTTTCACTGTTTAACAGTTACCACAGGGACGTCCTAGTTACTTTATACAAGTATCACTCTAGTTGGTTTGGATCTGAGTGGTATTCAACCGATAATATAAACCCAGTGGCTCTAAAAAGTGAACTAAATCAAAAGCTGGGTCCCTGAAAGGCTACCCGCAGGAAGAGGAGACATCCCTGCCTTAAGAACGCTGGATGTGCTCAGGTCTTAAAGCTGATTCGGATGCCAGGGCTTTCCTTCCCTCGCTGTCTCCGGCTGCTGAAGCATGCTGGCACAGCTTCTTCTAGTTCTCCTCATGTTAATGTCCCAGCTACAAAGGATAAATTTGCACTGCCACCATTTAAAAGCTCTTGGTAAGAAGGGGAAAAAAAAAAATCACTCAAAATGCAGATCTTCTTTTGAGGTGCCTATGATTCTGAAACACCCAAACTGTTTGAGTTTGAGGTACAAGTTTATTTTTTTTTAAAGGCATATATAGACAGGGAACAAGTAAACATTTACAAGGTGGCAACTGTCCTAGCCCCTGCTCCGTAAGTCTGTCTAAGCATGTCCTCTTAGTAATCGTCGTCTTCATCGGAGTCCATCACTTTTCTTCTGTTGAACTAGGGGGAAATGAAAGGAATGTCAGACACTTTATAAAGCCTCAGATTTCCTGAGAAAAACATCATTACTCAAGTGAGCTTTTGTGTGTGTGTCTCTGAAGAGCGGTAGGTGTGAGGGGTAAGTGTTAACAGTTACCCTCTTTCCACATAGGCTCTCTCTCCCCAACCACATCACAGAATCAAGGCGTCTAAAAGCTCAAAGGCACTTGGACAGCTCGGGCAGCTGGAACCACCGCCTCGCCTCGCCTCCAGCCATGCCCCGCACTTACTGTCACTGTGGTTTTCTTTTCTGTCTGTTGGCTGACTTTCTCAAGTATTTCTATTAAACCTTGTTCTGACACCTATAATCAGAAAGAAAAACGGTTTCAAAGCAAACAACATCTCTAAGCAGACCAATCGCTGTAAGAACTCTCCGAGGAGTAGGGAGGAGGAACAGGGCTCAGGAAGGTGAGCAGTGTAAGTCCATCTTTTGTCGATGCTAGCAAGGCAGTGGCAACCACTGTGTGAAAGGTCACAGGCATACATATGCCACCTCTGCCCACGCCACCCTAGAGACAGCATCCTAAAAAAAAAAAGACCCAGTTCTTTCTAGCTCCAAGAACAGGTGAGGCTCTGTGTGTCCACTCAAGCTTGAGGACTAGACTCTCCAAATATAATCCTCCTGGACACACACACACACACACACACACACCCAAGGATGCAGACACAGGTGATATTTTAATTGATACTGACGAATCCTATTTCCAGTGCAGAACAACTTAAGCCAGGAAACTCCAACAGTCACTGGGTCACACTGACACAGACAATGTTCTAGACAATGCCAGGAAAGGAGAAAGCCGAGCATATGTGGACGTGCAATCTCCACTCAAGATTACAGTGCGGTCATCACTCTCTTTTAAAACTTCTTTGGAGTCAATAAGAATTCTATATTCAAATACAGAAATTACTTGGTGCTGCTGATTTTTTTAAGTTTTAAGAATTCATGAGCATGAGTACTTTGTTCTAAAACATGTGCGCGCACGCACACACACACTCTCTATCTGGATCTCTTGGAGCTGGAGTTACAGGCATTGTGAATTGCCTGATAAAGTGCTGAGAACCAAACTCCAGCCTTCTGCAAGACAGCAAGTGCTATAGCCGCCGAGCCACCTACCAGCCCCAAAGCCAAGGTTTCATACTGTGGGTACCACATGCTCCTTCAGACAGTCTGGGCTTACCTTCCCACTTAGTTGTCCATATCGTGCCATCTGTATAAGGTAGTTCTCCACTGCTTTAGTTTTTTCAGGCTTTACAAGTGCTAAATTGCTTACTAAAAAGAAGAAAAAAATATGTAAAAAAAGCATAAAAGATGTACTGGAGAGATGGCGCAGCAGTTAAGAGCACTGACTGCTCTTCCAGAGGTCCTGAGTTCAATTCCCAGCAACCACATGGTGGCTCACAACCATCTGTAATGGGATCCGATGCCCTCTTCTGGTGTGTCTGAAAACAGTGACAGCGTACTCACATAAATCTTTTTAAAAGCATGAAGATTAAATACACTAATTATACCTTAAAACTATTCACTGACACTTCCAATGTATTATTTCACAAGCTTATGTCTGTCAACAGGCAAAAGGTAGGTAAGGCAGACAGTATGGCTAGGCCTTCTAAGACCACCAGAGTTCAGCCAGGGAACGTAGTGGCAGAAAGGCCAAAACTAAACTTCAGTTCTCAGGTTCTAATCTCCATGCTTTCCTGCTTCTGATAATGTACAGCTGCCTCTTCTCGACATGCTTTCTGACTGTCTCATTTTTTCCTTTCTAGAGTTTTCTTTTTAGATTTTACATTATGAAAACTCCAGACATAATACCAACACCCAGGATACAATCAATCCCTAGCTCCCATCACCATGACAACTAGCAACACTGCTGTGACTGACTCTGCTTAAGAGTCAATCCTTCCAACTTTTCTGAAAAATGTCCTCAAGGGGCACCTTCGTAAGGAAGGGTGTTTCAATTGTGAAAACAACCTCTGTCCAGATTTATAAACTTCATACTTACAAACATTTGCTCTGATCAGAGAAGCAACTTCACACATGTGTCATCTACACATCTCATTACCTCAAGGCAATTTCATGGGAATAAAAGAAAATGAAGATGCTTACACCTGGCCCGGGCTGACTGATCCAGAACTTGGGCTAAGATACTGTTTCTCATTTCTGCTTCCCTACAACAAAACATAGGCCAAACAAGGTTAGAACTAAGCTGTCAGCATCTCAGTGCACAAAGCATTTATTCAATGTCCCTTTTAAAAATCTTTACATGTATTTATTTATTGGGGTTTGGGGTGGGCACACCACAGCGCACACGTGGGAGTCAATTCTTTCCTTTCACTATGTGGGTCCTGAAGCTGGACCTCAGATCATCAGGCTTGGTGGCAAATGCTCCTACCTGCTGAGCCATCCAGCAGGCCACTGGGAGACACCTGTAGTTCATAGACTGCATGGTGCTAGGTGCTTTTGCCTTCCGGGAGCCAGCTGTGGATGTAAACCTACCAGAATGGCAGGACACTATTTCATGAGGTGGTATTCCATCCAGTTCAGCAACCATTACCAACACTAAGTATCCAGTGTGACACGTGCTACAGGCCTGAAGTGGAGTCACGGCAGTTAGACAGACCAAGTGTACTTTCTTTAGGGAGGACGCTGAGACCTATGGAGACTCTGAAAACCTGTGGCCCAGGCAGAACCAGATCCTGTGAGATTCTAACTGTGTAATCATTCTCGCTTCTTCCTGAATACTCAAGTAGGGACTATGGCACACTGTTCTCAAATCTTTTTGGAGACAGGGTTTAGCTACAGAGCTCAGGCAGACTCAGAAATCACTATGTAGCCAAGGCTAGTCTCAAATTCTTCAACTTCCTTCCTCAGCCTCCTGAGTGGAAGGATCACTGGACTGTACCACCACTCTAAGTAGGAGACTTAAAACATTTCTCCAAGGCAACTGTCCAAGGAACCCATTACTCAAAAAAGACAGTCCAGATATGGTCTGTCAGAATTAAGGGATAGATGGGGCTGGTTGTGCGCACTATCAAGGGCTCATAGAACAAGACTTATCTCCTTAGGCCACCTTCTCAGGAGTTCCTGCATCTGAGATGCTATGGTTCGTACAGCACCAGTGTGTTTTTGCTGTATCAGTACTTGAACCCAGGGCTCTGCATATGCTGGAAAATTCTTGACCACTGTGCTACATCCCCAGCCTCTTTTATTTATTTCCTTTTTAAAATCACTTTGACACAGGGTCTTGCTAAGCTGTCCAGGCAGGCCTTGAACTTGAGACTCTTCTGTCTCAGCTTCCCAAGCAGTGAGATCAGAGGCATGAGCCACCACCAGCTTTACATGCTCAAAGAATAAGAGAGACTCCAGATAAGGAATCCTGTGTGGGGAAGGAAAACCAAACCACCTCCTCTGAGAACGTGGACTCTAGGGGCTAACCCTACAGGTTGCTAGAGGGGGTGGGGGAACAGGGGACCTCCTTAGTGCTCAGATCTGAAACACAATCCCCAAAAATGGCAGAGGCAAAAGTAGGGTATGAAGTAATCGCATCAAATGTGTGCTTGCTCTTGAGTGAAAGTGCTCTGCCGCGCGCCAGGGTAAAACGGCAGAGTGAGTTGGTGTGCACTGAACGCTTTCTGTGAGGCCCTGGGTCTAGACTACCTCTGAGGTAATTCAGTTATACTTAAGTAGACAGCCATCAGGCAGAACTTCAAAACAAGGTGTTACTGGAACTCCATGGGTATTTACTGAATCAAAGTAAACCTGTAAATAAGGTACCCTCAGGTGGACTTATTAGAAAACCACTAGGTCCTGAGATTCATTATGAGTTACATACCAATTACAACTACTAAATAAAAGAGAAAAACTCAATCTATGAAACCACCCTTCCAGAAAGTTCAATTCTAGCCCATACCTTTGTTTTGCTTCCTGTTGGGCTGCATCACTAGGATCCTGAAAAAAATAATTTTACCTTTTAATGGAGTGGAACTTCTAAAGAGGAGAGAAAAACAGAAGGCATCACAGGTGTAGGGGGAAAGGTGGGGTAAGAAACATTTGTAACCATAGTCAGTTAGCACTTAGGAGGGAGACAGAAAGATCCCCAAGTTCCCAGCCAGCCTGGGCTATAAACAGAGACCCTATTCAAAATAAAGTAAAATAACAAATAAATAAAAACAAAAGTAAGGACCTATTCGATTTTCTTTCTGCTATAATAGGTTCCTGAAGTGGAAACTGGCCTCACAAAAATCAATGAGTCGGTTTCCATTTGCAATGCTTTCATTTTATTAAATAAGGAAGGGCTGAAGGTGGAACTCGGGGGAAGGGAAGGTGTCGTGCATGCTTGGTAAGCATTGTAACCCGGGCTAACCACCACCCCCAGTCCCACATTTAAAAGTGAGGACGAGCTTCTAAAGTCACAATCTAATAGACTCTTTGAGAACGCACATATTCCTGGAAAGACCCAGGTATCTTGGAGCCCTATTTTAACCAGTGAGAAGACTGTCTGGAAAAGAGACCCTGGCTTGACTCGACGGATGCTAGTTCAAAGGGTGCTACCACCGAGGTCACCCACCACCACTAGCGTTTGTCCCAAGACAAGTTCACAACCCGCTACTCCCTCCTAGACGGCACCGCAGGGGTTGAGCACCATCTCTGGAGTCCGCGGTTTGACTCCCGCCCGAGGACGCGCCTTCAGCGCGGCGTCCTCCGCACCAGAGCTCAGAGGATACCCCTCTACTCAGGGCTGACTTCCGGTCACCAAGACCGAATCCGAGGAGACCCCAATCCCGGCGGGGCTGGCTTGAGGGTCGACGGCAGCGAAAACCAAGACTTGGGGGGAGGGGGGTGACTTGAGGGCGCGCACACCCCAACCCGCACAAGCCTCACGCGGACCCTACGGCAGCCGAGGAGGCTGCGGCGGCCTCCGGGAACACCCCCCAACCCCCGCGTGCACACACACGGAGCCTTGGGGTACGCGGAAGCCGATGGCCCACGAGCAAACGCTGAGAGCCTTTGCCTGGGGCGAGGGTGTCACCCCGCCCGCTCACTCACTCCATGCTTGGCCTGCAGCTCGGCCAGCCTCTGTTTCCTCAGCGCCTCAAGTTCTTCGTCCGCCATGGCGCGGCTGCCCCACGTCGCGCAGGCGCAGCGGCCGTCGGGGGGTCGCGCAGCCGCACCCGCCCTCCGGTACACTCGGTTGGAATCGCTTTAGCCCGAGACTCGAGCACGGTGCCTTCTACTGCGCAGATGCGAGTGATGCTCAGGCATCAGGAGTCGAGTCTCGAGCTAAGACTTCCCCGCCTCTGCCAGGGTGCCTTGCAGAGGACCGATCCTGCGATGATAAAAAGTGCCTCTAAGAGGGCGCTTGTGAGTTCCCAGGCTCTGACTGCGCGTTAACAAGCTCTACCCTAATGATCCCTAGAGACTGGCGATGGTGCAGTTCAGTAAAGTATAAACTCCTTAATCGACGCCCTGCCTGCTGAGAAGATAGCGTGTGTGTGTGTGTGTGTGTGTGTGTGTGGTGTGTGGGGGTCCCGGTATGGGGTAGAGTAGGTGAAAAAAAACAACAACGCTCAATTCTCCAATCCTATGACTTGCTTATGGTGTGTGTATTTTAATTTTGCCAAATATATCTAACCATTTTCATAATTTTTAAAAAGTTAATTTTTAAGAATTATAAGCCGGGCAGTGGTGGCGCACGCCTTTAATCCCAGCACTTGGGTGGCAGAGGCAGGTGGATTTCTGAGTTCAAGGCCACCTGGTCTACAGAGGGAGTTCCAGGACAGCCAGGGCTATACAGAGAAACCCTGTCTCGAAAAACAAACAAACAAAAAGAATTATATATACACATGGGGTGGGGGTGGGGGATGAGTGAGCCTGCGGAGGCAACATCGGACCCCTGGAGCTGGAGTTCCAGGTAATTGTGAGTCACCTGCTATAGGGTTGAGAATCGAACTCTGGTCCTCTGGAAGAGTAATACACATTTTTAACCACTGAGCCATCTCTCCAGCCCATATACCTACATCCACACTGTTAAGCAACCACCACTCTCTCTATATAACTTTTTCATCATTACAAACTGGCACTCACTCACTAAATAGAAAGTATTCCTGATTCCCATTACAAAACAATACTGTCTGTATAAAACTGCCTATTCAAGCACTCTTCCTCTATTTGTGACTGGCATATTTGACCAGTCATATACCATCTTCAAGTTTTTATCCATGTTGTACCATAGACAGAACTTCATTTCTGACTGGACTTGGTGGGTGCGCGCCTATAAAGTCTGCCAATCCAAGAGCATCTGAGGCAGGAGGATCTGGAATTGAAGACTAGCTTGCCATTACATAGTGAGACCTTGGCTCAAACCAAACAAGCTTCCCTCCCCCGTTTCATTGTTTTCTGGCTGAACATACTTACTGTATAAAGCACATTAGATGTATTCATCAGTTTAACCTTAAGTTCACTTTTTGCCTGGTGTGAGTAAAGCTGCTATCAATATAGGTCTGCAAGTGCCTGCCTGCAATCCTGCCTTCAGTTATTTTAAATATATATCCGGGCTGGAGAGATGGCTCAGCGGTTAAGAACACTGACTGCTCTTCCAGAGGTCCTGAGTTCAATTCGCAGCAACCACATGGTGGCTCACAACCATCTGTAATGGGATCAGATGCCCTCTTCTGGTGTGTCTGAAGACAGTGACAGTGCACTCATATAAATAAAATAAATCTTAAATATATATCCATGGATGGAGTTGCCAGACCAGTGCTGTGCTAGGGACTGTGGTGGTGTGAAAGAAAATGGTTCCCAGAGGCTCATTAGGGAGTGGCACAATTAGGAGGTGTGCCTTGTAGGTGTGTCATGGTTGGAGACAGTGTGTCTCTGGGACTTTGAAGTTTCAAGTGTGCTCAAGCCAGGCATAGTGTCACTTTCCCTGCTGCTTGCCTATCTGGATGTAGAACTCTCAGCTACCTCTCCTGTACCATGTCTGTCTGCACAACACCATGCTTCCTGCCAGGATGATAATGGACTAAACTTCGGAACCTATAAGCCAGCCCCAATCAAATGCCTTTCTTTATAAGAGATGCCATGATCATGGGATCTCTTCACAGCAGTAGAAACCCTAACCCAGACAGTTACTTTTCTACTGCTGTGAAACAATACCATGGCCAAGGCCATTAATAAAAGAAAGCTTTTAATTTGGAGTTCACAATTCCAGAGAATTAGAGTCCATGACCATCGTAGTGGAAGGTATGGTAATGAGCAGGCAGGCAGGCAGGCAGGCATGGCGGCGCAATAGCAGCTGAGCTCTCACTTCTTGAGATAACTACTGTGAGGCAGAGAGAGTTAACTTGGAATGGTTTAGGGTTTAGAAACTTCAGAGCCCCAGTGACACACCTTCAACAAAGCCACAACTCCTCCAACAAGGCCACACCTCCTCCAGCAAGGCCACACCTCCTCCAACAAAGCCACACCTCCTAATCCTTCTCAAATACCTTTGTCAACCTCTCCATAGTTCTAATAGCATCTGAAACTCAACATACCTCTAGCTAAACCTTGACTTCTTCACCAGCTGTCCCTTCCATTGCTCATTACCTTGGTAAATGACACCACTTATTAACAAGGTCAGAAACACAAGCATCTGGAGCTGAGAAAATGGTTTAGGCAATAAAAGTGCCTGTCACCTAAGTGTGGTGACCTGCGTTCACAGCTCCTCCATTCAAATGCAAAGCTGAATACAGCCTAGAATCCCAACCCTGGGGAGGCAGATGCAGATCCCTGGGCCGTACTGGACAACCAGTCTGTCCAAAGTGCCGCTCTCCAGGTTCACTTCAAGACCGCATCTCAAAAACTACAGTGAAGAATGATTGAGGAAGGCATCCAGTGCCAACCTCTGGCCTCCAAACACACAAGTATGCTCTTGTGTGACAGATTTTCCCTAGAAAGACACGACAACACACACACACACACACACATCTAACTTTGTGTGTTAGACATCCCAAAGTCTAACTTTGTGAACCACTGGGTTTTAACCTGGGTTCTAGACAGGAGTGGGTGTGAGGGTAACTCCCAGGAGTGAGAATGACTCAAAAAGCAGACCCATCTTTAAAAAGCCCACCATGGACCGTGGTGACTCATGAAAGCCACAACCCTGGAGATCCCTCCTGCCAGTTGTGTACTGGAGAAGAGCCCTCCAGAATCCCCCAGATTTTCATTCTCCCAGACATGAGACATTTGTTTACTTCTGTGGCGGTTGGAATGAGAAATGCCTGCTGTTGATGCATGTGTTTGAACACTTGGTCCCTGACTGGTCGTACAGTTTGGGGAGGTTATAGAACCTTCAGGAGGTGCAGCCTCTCTGGAGGAAGTGCATCAGTGGGGGTGGGCTTTTAAAATGAATTGCCTTACCCGCTTCCTGTTTGGACTCTGGTCCAGGTTCCCGGCTGGAGATGTGCTCTTTGAGCTTCTTGCTCCAGCCACCTGCTGCCATGCTATTTTGGACTCTTCCCCTGGAACCATGTGCCCTGATAAACTCTTGCTTTGGGGCGTGGTGTTTTATCACAATGACAAAAAGCAACGGAGACACGCCCTGATTCCCATGAGCCTTCCCCTCTAGAGAGAGTGTTTCAATACGGAGGACACTGGCATACAGAGCACATAGTATGTACACAAACAGGAAAGAGGAGGAGGGAGGGAGGGAAGGAAGGAAAAGATGGAAGAATGCATTTGGTATAAACGCAGGTGATATGCAGCTATTTCACGGCCTCCTTGGGTTGGCCATTGCTGTCACTTCTTTCAGCATATGTGACAGCAGCTGGCCAGCAATCCTAGAACGCACAGGGGCAATGCTTACAGCACCCATTGGTCCCTCTGCCATGCTTATCCCCAGCCTTTTCCCTGGGCAAGCCACCTTCTCCGCTCAAATGTCCTTAAGCCCCTGGGCAGCAATAATCCTGGCTGTCTCCTGTCAGCAGCAGAGGGAGCTATACTCTGCCAAAAGAGACTGAGTTCTTTATTACACTACGAAGCAGAGAAGACCTTAATTGTTGCTTTGTGCCACACACTATGTCCTCACAGACAAAGCTTTAATCTCCCTCATACATCTCTGTAGCTGTAAGCCCATGCTCCATTCTGGGTCCATATGGGCAGATTCACTCCGAGAAAGCTTCAGCCAGCTTGGGGGATGAGTTGGGGCTTCAGTGCTATCCTTGCTTCGTGCTGTGTGGTCTATCCACGCCTCCCACACTGGAGGTTCATACCTTCATGGTTGATTGCTTGCAGTCTCTTAGTGCTCCAGCTGATTGGTTATGGCATAGCAGGCAGCATGAAAGTCCCCAACAATGGCAAAATGCAAGAAGCAGGTCAGCTGGCAGTCTCTTATCCCAGCAGTTGTAGACAGACACTAGATTGCCTGGCTGGGACTTCTTTCTCGGAGCTAGGAAGCTCCCTGGCAGGGCGTTGTGTTAAGCCCCTCCCTAGCCTCTTTACTTCTGATGCTTTTGCTTTATAGGCTTTCCAGAAAAGCAATGGACTCCTGTCCCACATCAAACTTAGTGATGACGGAGGATGAGATCCCAATTGACAAATGTTTCTTCAACTACATGGCCATTGATTGGGGACATGGCAAGTGTGCTTGCAGGCCAGTACAGTAAAGCCAGCCACAGTCTCTCCATAAAAGCTATGCCTACAAGACTAGAGAGATGGCTTTACGGTTAACAGCACTCTCCCGCTCTTGTAGCGGACCAACGTTTGGTTCCCAGTATCCCCATGGAGTCTCACAACCTTCTAAAACTCCAGTTTCAGGGTATCCACTACCTTCTTCTGGTCTCTGGGGGGCACCCACATGCACATGTACAAACTCCAGTGCACATATGTAAAATAATGTAAAATTAATATTTTAAATTTATGTGTACTACTCTGGTTAGGTTTTGTTTGTTTGATTGTTTTACAAGCTTGCTACAAGCCATTGTCCCCTGAAAAGCAGGTCTCTCAACTGAGAAAATGCTTTCATCTGATTGTCCTGCAGCATGTCTATGGGCCATTTTCTTGATTGATGATTGATGAGGGATGGCCCAGCTCACTGTGGGCAGTGCTTCCCCTGGGCAGGAGGTCCTGGGCTGAATAAGAAAGTAGGCTGAGCAAGCCAGTCAGTGGTGTTCCTTTGTCATCTGCCCTTCAGTTCCTGTCTCCAGGTTCCTGCCTTGAGTTTCTGCCCTGAATTCTGTCAGTGATTAACTGTACAGTAGAAGCTAAATAAGTCCTTTTCTTTGAAATTACTTTTGGCCACAGTGTTTATCACAGCAACAGAAATTAGTGTTTACTCTATCATGTGGTTTTAAGTGCACAGCATTACATCTACAAAGAATGCCTTTATCGATAGCAGTGTGTGTGCTACTAGCAATGCTTGTGTGTGCATTTTGCCTGCATGTGTGTCTGTGAACCACATGTGTGCAGTGCCCGCAGAGGCCAGAAGAATGTGTCAGATCCCCTTGGAACTGGGGTTACAGACAGTTGTGAGCTGCTGTATGGGTGCTGGGAATTGAACCCTGGTTCTCTGGAACAGCAAGCCATTGTTCTTAACCATTGAGCCACCTCTCTACCCTCTTTCTGTTATAAGGAACATGTTATCAGTCTTGCCATGTGTTTGTGTCCACACAGCCACAATCAAAATGAACTCAAAAGCACTTTGTGAAATGAAGTCTCTCAAGGAAAGCACAACCCGAAAACCTTTTGTTTACATAATAAAGAGTAACTCGGGAGGGGACATTCTGGTCTCAACATGCAATCAGCTACTTAATCAAGAAGTATTTTAGCTGGGCAGTGGTGGCACATGCCTTTAATCCCAGCACTTGGGAGGCAGAGACAGGCTGATTTCTGAGTTCCAGGCCAGCCTGGTCTACAGAGTGAGTTCCAGGATAGCCAGGGTTATACAGAGAAACCCTGTCTCAAAAAACCAAAAAAAAAAAAAAGTATTTTAAGCTGGACAGTGGCACATGCCTACAGTCTCAGCTACTCAGAGGGAGCTATGGAAGGAAGATCATGTGGACCCAGAGTTTAGGACCAGGCTGAGCAACACAGAAAGACATAGATAAGTAAATAAACGGACAGGTATGGCAGTGCTTGCCTAGAATCCCAGCACTTACATGGCCAAAGCAAGAGGATCGGGGGTTTGGGGTCTGGACTACATATCAAGATCCTGTCTCAATCTAAAATCTAAAATCATGAATGGATGTGGAGAATGAATTTACAATCCTAGCTAGCCTGTATAAAAGACACACACTCTAGGTGTTTTATTCACCCACCATAAGCCTCGCTTGGGCGAGTTTGGAGCTATACTCACTTATTCTGCAGTTATAAAGTCCCTTGTTACTTGCTGTTTCTCCTGGCCGTGTGCTCATGGTCCATCTCCTCTCCTGGCTTCCACCTCTGTCTTCTTTCTTCTTCTTGTCCCTCTACCTGCAACCCCCTCCCCCTCGATCCTCAAGTCCCACACTTCTCCCTCGACTGCCCAATCACAGGCTCTAGCCTTTCATTGCCCAGTTAAATTGGGGAGCAAGATTCACATAGCATCACTCAGTGTAGGTGAGGATCTGCTTGTCGGGGGCAACCAGATCTTGAGAAGCCAGCATTTAGCATTAGAATGCAAGCAGCATCAGACCAACCCACTACATGCATGGATGGATGGATGGATGGATGGGTGGGTGGATGGATGGCTGTGTGGTGTACATGGGCATGCATGCTTGCATACATGTGTTTGCTTGTGCATATGAAGGCTGAGTGAGATAATTGGCAATGTCCTCCATCACCCTTTTACCTTAGTCACTGAGCAGGTCTCTCAATCAAACCCAGAGCTCACTGATGTGGCTTCTCTACATAGCCTCTTGCTCTGAGGGATCTTCTGTCTCTACCTACTGAAGCTGGGATTACAGGTGGGGTACCACGCTCACCCAACATTTAGTGGGTTCTGGGAATCCCAACTCCAGACCTCACGCTTGGGCTGCAAGCGCTTCAAGCCCGAGTCGACTCTGGTCCGTCAACACACATACTTTTTTTAAGAGGCCAATCACATATGGTTAAAGAAAAAAAACGTATTGAATGTTTTGGAGAATTAGAAGCTTCTCCTTAGTTGATTTTGACTTGAATTAATTGTTTTCTAAAATTAAAATCTCTCAGTCTGCCTCTAAATCTTTTCATATATCATTTAGATTTTGGTTTGTATTGTTGGGGCTAGTTTACAATTTTTAGTTTTTCTTCATAAGAATACCATTGGTTTTTCCCCCCCAAGAGAGTGTGTTTGGATGAAAACATAAAATAAAAACAAAAAATGTCATTGTCAGAAATAAAAAGCTTGTGTTTCATATGTATGTTATATAGAACACTGAATATACACATAATACATAATACAAGCTTGTGTTTTCTATATATTTATCATAGTATATACACATATATAACACAAACTTTTTATTTTTATTTATTTTTATTTTATTTATTTATTGGTTTGTTTGTTTGGTTTGGTTTTTTTGAGACAGGGTTTCTCTGTGTAGCCCTGGCTGTCCTGGAACTCACTCTGTAGACAAGGCTGGCCTTGAACTCAGAAATCTGCCTGCCTCTGCCTCCCGAGTGCTGAGATTAAAGGCATGCGCCACCACTGCCCGGCTAAGCTTTTTATTTTTGACAATGACTTTTTTATATATAGTGTAATCTATCACAAGATTATGTGATTAGGAAATATTTGGATTAAAAAGTAGACATTTCAGTGGGCTTTTTTGTTAGCTTTTTGCACTGTGACTAAATACTTGAAAAAAATAGCTTTCGGGAGGAGGAGCTAATTTTGGCGCATGGCTCCACACTGTGGTTATCATTTGACTTCAGGTGCCCATGCTGAAGCTGAACATCTTGGTGGCAGGTGTGTGCTGGGTACCTCATGGTGGCCAGGGAGGAGGGGGAAAACAAGATGAAGGGTCTGAGGATGAGACACAGCTCCTGGGTCCATGCCTCCAAGGACCCATTTCCTCCCATCTCCCAAGTTTCCATTAGGTCATGATACTACGGTGCTGTCAGTGGACGGGTCTGCTGTCAAAGTCAGAGCCCTCAGGATCCAAGCATGTCCCCAGAGCTCTGCTCTTCTCGTGGCTGCTCCAGGGACTGTGCCAGCCAGACTCTACTGTGAGAGAACACTGGATACCAACAATGTGAGTGACATAGAGCCCTAATTTTCAGTCATTTACCATATAGTATAAGGTGTGCGTGGGGGAGTGGCTGTACTCATGGCAGACAAAATGTAGAACACAGTGGAACTAATGAAGGACCAAGGCAAGACAGAGTACCCAAGGGCATGACCCCAGGAACTGCTTACTTCAGCATCCCTGGCTGTTCCTATCCCACCATCTCCTGTAGAGAGAATCTTTTGTGCAGTGTATGTGAAGTATCACCTGTCAATAAAAAGCTAATGGCCTATTAGCTGAGGCAGGAAATAGGAGGCAGGAGTTCTGCAAGAAGAGAGGATTCTGGGATAGAGTCAGGTAAGGGAGGGACTTGCCCCAAATGCTGATGGAGATGGAAGGAGAGGTGACTATCTCTGTGGCAGGACTTAGGATAGAATATACGGGATAGTTGAGTTTACGAGCTAGCGGGAAGAAGCCAAAGCATATGGCCTAAGCATTCACCCATCATAATGCAGTCTCAGAGCCAGTAGTTTGTGAACTTGGGCATGGGAGGAACAGCCTGTGGTTACAGTCTTCTAATAGTCTGTTTGTAAGTAGATTAATTCAGAGCCTTTATGACCTGGTCATTGTTTTGGTTTTTAATTATTTATTTTACTTGTATGTACCTGAGTGTATGTATGTGACAGGTACACGCAATAAATGTTCTCCGAGGGCAGAAGAGGGTGCTGGATCCCTTGGAACTGGAGTTATAGGTGTCTGAGAGCTATCACGAGAGTGCTGGGAATCGAATTCCAGTCCTCCACAAGAGCAGCCAGCATCCTTACCACTGTGCCAACTCTCCAGCTCTTGTAGTGGACTTCTTAACCCAGGCAAATATGCTGTCAAGACTTACCATGGCAGAAAGAGAGGCATCCCGTGTCTTGTCCTATGTCTTGTGGGAATCGTGAGATGTCCCAAACCTCTTGCTTATGAACTCTTACAGACTACACTTTTACAAGATTCACTGGTGTGTGTGTGTGTGTGTGTGTGTGTGTGTGTGTTACCTTCAGAGGCCAGATGAGGGTATCATAGTCCCTAAAATCTGAGTTACAGGTAGCTGCGAGCAGCCATGTGGGTGCTGGGACCTGAAACCTGGACCTCAGAAACAGCAGCAGGTGTGTTTAACAATTGTTATCTTTCTAGCCCTCAAACTATACGTTTTAATCTTTCTTTTCTTTAAGTGTGTTAGGTGGTAGGAAAGTCTGACCCTTTCACCTGCCAAGATTATTTAAATCTCGGGACTCTTAGAAATTCAAGAACCAATTCTCTGTTGGGGTGTCTTTCTATGACTAAGGTAAGGGCCAGACACAATAACGACAAGAAATGAGCTACATCATTTGGGATGATCCAGACCCCTAGAAGATCTTGACCTACTGTGTGCATCTGATCACTAATTAGAAAAACAAGTTCCTACCCAGATGCTGCTGAAATAAGTGAGCTGAGAGACATTAGTTATGTAAATTAAAACCAAAGGCATCAAACTTTGCATTTCTGATTACATATTTAAACCATACAATTACAGCGTATAAAATCGATTTTTACTATAGTCATAAGTAGCAATTAGACACCGCATTTTAAAATTCAAATGATATTTGTATTAGATGAAATTCCTCCTCTTGCTCCAGCCCCAGGAAAACATCTGACTAGGAAATGATCCCCTGCGGTTCCTCTCTTCATACATCCTAAAATAGCTGCTTGTGACCCATTTCAGCTCAGAGACTGTGTGGGAGAGAAGTGATAGTGACTCCCTCTAAACTCTGTGTAGTCAGGGTTAGGGCTTCATGGTCTTCAAAGATTACAGCATTTTGTCAAAGAGTTAACGACCAAAGAAAGGTGAGAACAAAACAAGGGCAGATAATAGTAGATGTTTTGGTGGTGGTGATGGTGGTAATGGTGATGGTGGTGGTGGTGGTGATGGTGGTGGTGGTGATGGTGGTGGTGGTGGTGGTGGTGGTGGTGGTGATGGTGGTGATGGTGGTGGTGGTGATGGTGGTGGTGGTGATGGTGGCGGTGGTGATGGTGATGGGGTGTGTGTGTGTCTCCAGAGGAGGTAAGTAATAGAAGACTTGAAAACCATTGTTGGACCCTGCTAATTAAGGTCGAAATCTACCTCAGTGCAAACTGAGGGATTCCCTTTCCCAGCAGGGCTTCCCCTTCTCTGACCTTGTCTGAGGAGCCCCAAACCCCTGTACCCTCTACCTTCCGAATGTCACCTAACCTTGGTGAGATTACAGGTTCAGCTTCTCTCTTAGTAAGAACCCTCCCAGCAAGGACCTGGGGTTCCTGGAATGCCTCACCACACAAATGAGGCACTTACAGAACTTTAAACTCCAGCCAGTGATTTTCATTTACCCTGAAAACTCCTCCCCACCTCTCCAAGGTCCATGTATACCCCGAGTTCACCCTGAGTAAAGTGTATGTGTGCAAGCCCACCCCAAATAAAGGCGTGCACACAAGATAAGATCCTCTTAGAGATCTGTTTCATTGAAGATCATCAGAGAAGGCCTTCGTCTAAAAGAGCTGTAACACTAAGATCCAGCCCGGTGTGCAGCAGCATCTGGACACTCTGAGGGGGAGGAGGCGGAGGATGCAGAACCACAGCTGGCCCTTCCAAAATGCACACCACAATCCATGAGAACCCAACCCCCAGATCATGGTCTCTAAGCACCATTCCTTCCTAAAAGAAACCAAGGCTTTGTTTGAATGACGGATTCCAGATGTGGAGAAAACCAAAAACTACATATATGTGTACAAATCAAACTTGAACTCACTCAGGACTGATGGAAACATGTTTTGAGGACTAGCTTAACTTGCTTTTCCTTTTAAAAGAAAAAAAAATTTTTTTTGAGACAGGGTTTCTCTGTCTAGCCCTTGCTGTCCTGGAACTCACTCTGTAGAGCAGGTTAGCCTCAAATTCAGATCTGCTTGCCTCTGTCTCCTGAGTGCTGGGATTAAAGGTGTGAGCCACCACATTTGGCATGCTTAACTTTCTATGGGGCAGATCTGAGGCAATCTGAGCAACAAGAATGACATCAGTCATGAAACATAGCACCCACAGCTCCTCACAAACAATGCTGACTAATACAGTTTAAAAAAAAAAAAAAAAAGTATTTTTCTAGTTTTGGAAAGCTGTGCTCGTGAGTGCAGTACCTATGGGGGCCAGAAGAGGGCGTATCTGAAGCTGGAGCTACAGACGGTTGTGAGACACCCCACGAGTGTGCTGGGAGACAGAATTTAGGTCCCCTGCAAGAGCAGCAACCACTCTTAGCCACTGAGCCATCTTTCTCCAGCTCAAGAAATAGCTTTTAGAAGCAAGTTTTCTTGTAATTGA
The DNA here is from genome assembly GCA_019843965.1 of Rhynchomys soricoides. Lineage (NCBI taxonomy): Eukaryota > Metazoa > Chordata > Mammalia > Rodentia > Muridae > Rhynchomys > Rhynchomys soricoides. The sequence goes on from JADRCH010000287.1 coordinate 1,786,976, forward strand.
CTTGAGCAAACTTTTCCAGCAGACACTATATTCGTTACCTTTCTCCTCCGCATCCTCGGGATGACAGGAGTCCTGATGGAAGCAAGGGAGGGAGGAGACATGTCTTGGCTCCTGGCTTCATGATGGGGAAAGCATGGTGGCCGGAATACCTTGATCTACGGAGGCATGAACTTGTAGCAGCTTGCCACGTTGCCCTGGAAAACGGGGCACAAAGAACATTTGGTCTGGAAGTGAGGACAGGGCACCCATTTCCCTTGAGTAGGCTCTACCTCCCAAGGGTTCCAAATTCCCCCAAGACAGCACCACCAGCCAGGGGACCAACTATTTCAACCCAAGATCCTCTGGGAGAGATTTCATATTTGAGTGTGACAAATGCTAAGTCATTTTCTGTGTTAGTTGGCTTGGCTTCCCAGCACTGATTGACTACTGGAGGGGGGGGGGGAAGCTGCTTTTGACTTGTGGTTTCAGTTCATGGTCACTTGGCTGTCTTGTTTTTGGATCTGTAGTGAGATCACGGAGTGGGAGTCACAATGGCGCAGAGCTGCTCAGCTCATGACAGCCAGGAAGGGGAGAAAGATAAAAGTTGGGAGGAGAGAACACAGGAATAAGATCGATTTCCTAAGGTAAGGACCATAAGGACCCACATTCCCTCGGACTGGGCTCCAATACCCATGTTCCTAACACCTTCCAATAGTCTGGTAAGCTCTGAGGCTGGAGCTCTAGCCCAGCAGTTAGGGGCACAGAGAGCTGAGGTTCAATTTCCAGCACTTACATTGGAAGGCTCACAGCCTGTAGCTTCAGCTCCAGGGGACATGGTTTCCTCTTCTGGCTTCCATGGGCTCTGATATGGCTGACATGTGTAAAACCCACACACAAACACAGAATTAAATAACAACAACAACAACAACAACAACAACAACAAATCTTCAGCTGTGAATCCATCAATGGGTTAATCCTTTGGGATAGCCAGAGCTCATGATCCAACTGCTTGCCCCAAAGTCAATCTTCTGAACATTGCTGATTGAGAAACAAATGTTCAGTGTCTGGGAACATTGAAGACCCCAACTATGCCAGCCATTGACTAGTGTGTTGTTGGACAGGATATCTGTATCTCTGAGTATCACCTCAAAAGACTTATTCATTAAACAGAGGGGAAGGGGGACCGCAGAGACGCTCAGCAGTTGAGAGCACTGACTGCTCTTGGGGAAAACTCAGGTTTGGTTCTCAGCACCCACATGGCAGCTCACAACCATTTGTAACTCCAGTTCTAGAGGGATCTAATGTCTTCTTCTGTCTTCTGAAGTACACCAGGCAGGCATGCAGGCAAAACATTCACATAAAAAATTAATTTAAGAAAAAGAAAGAAAGAAAGACCTTTGTCGGTGAAGAGATCTGCCAGATACCATTTTAACCAAAAATTCCACCTTTATGGCCAGTAAAGGAGTAGTTGACACCATGGGTCTCCTGGCAAAGGACTCATTTCCTGTAAATACCAAAGGGCCTGGAAGGTGCCAACGACGTTGAACTTAATCTAATTATTGGGACTCAGCAGCACAATTCAAATCAAGGGACCTTCTGTAAAAGAGCATGCTCGATTCTAAAAATGTCAGCTTCAAGAATGCCCAAGATAGGAGGGCGGGCGTGGTGGTGCACACACCTTTGATCCCAACACTCAGGAGGCAGAGGTAGGAGGACCTCTGTGAGTTTGAGGGCAGCCTGGTCTACATAATGAGCTCCAGGAAAGCCAGGACTACATAGAGAGACACTATCTCAAAACAAAAGACAAGGCTGGAAGGATGGTTCAGTAGTTAGGGGTATACACTTCTTGCCAAAGACCTGAGTTCAGGTCCCATATCCAACCGCTTGTAATCCAAGTTCCTGGGAGTCTGGAAGAAGAGACCCTCTTCTGGTCTCTGTGGCACTGCACTAATGAACACGACCACCCCTCTCCCAACCTCACCCACCATACACACTAATTAAAAATAAATCTTAAAAATGAAGAGTGTACTGGCTGGTTTTGTGTCAACTTAATGTAAACTAGAATCATCAGAGAGGAAGGAGCTTCAGTTGAGGAAATGCCTCCATGACATCCAGCTGTAAGACACTTCTCAATTTGTGATCAATGGGGGAGTGCCTAGCCCATTGTGGGTGAGGCCAGCCCTGGGCTGGTGGTCCTGGGTTCTAGAAGAAAGCAGTCTGAGAAAGCCAGGGAAAACAAGCCAGTAAGCAGCACTCTCCATGGCTTCGTCCTGACTTCCTTTGGTGATGAACAGCAATGTGGAAGTGTAAGCTGAATAAACCATTTTCTCCCCAACTTGCCTTTTGGTCCTGGTGTTTTGTCGCGGTGATAAAAAGCCTAACAAGACAAAGAATGCAATGTGCAGGCTGACCACATCCTTGTTTCAATATTTCTGAAGGGTTAAAAATAGTTCAAATGACAGAAGGGAGCTTGGGATTCTGTAGGTACGTGGAGAGAGACAAGCTAGGCAAAGCAGAACCCCATGAACCTTCCATGAGGTTAACACCTGACGGGGTGGGATTTTGTAGTGATGCAGCTGAGGGTCACCTGCTCTTCTGTAAGTGACCCCTGCCCGTGCCGTATAAGAAGCTCAGGAAACCCATTGATTTCACCACCAACAATAATAAAAACCAAGTAAGTAAGTAGATAGATAAATAAATTTCAAATGAAAGGTTGAAAGGAACAATCTGGTTAATTCTCTATTACTTTATTTATCTAAATACGTTAGCTAAGTCTTAACAAAATAATGGATTTATTTTTGATAATGAATTATTAAATGAACGTGAAATCCTTGCAACACGTCTTGCTTTTCTTCAATTAACAGTTAATTGACTTTCATGCATATTTAACTTTTGAATAAAAACACGTTCACACGGCTAAAAATGAAAAGGTCTACCAAAAAAAATTTCCCTGCGGCTAGAGATATGGTTCAGCAGTTACGAGCACATTTTACTCTTGCAGAGGACCCGAGTTCAATTCTCAGAATTAACGCCTGTGACTCTAGCTCCAGGGAACACAGAGCTCTTTTCTGACTTCTACGGGTGCATACATGAAGTACAAATACATACATGCAGCTGAGATGCTCATATACATAAAATTAAATACATAAATCTAAAGAGAATTTTCAAGGGGCTGAGAGATGGCTTAGCAGTTAAGAGCACTGGCCACTCTTACAGAGGATACCGGGTTTAATTCCCAGCACCCACAAGGCAGCTCACATTTGTAACTCAAGTCCCTGGGGGCGTCCAGCATCCTATTTTGGCCCCCATGGGCACCAGCATATACATGGTGCATACACATAAGAAAACTTAAAAATGTTTAAGTGAATAAAGAGGCTGGGGTTATAGTTCAGGGGTAGTTGACTGGTTACCTAGCAGCCCAGCATATGCAAGGTCCTAGGTTCGATCTCCATCACTTACTGCACACACATACACAAAACTCCCTGCCTAAAGAGAGCCTTTTGATTAGAGTCACTTGCCCACTGACTGAGGAATCTGCTCTCCATAAGAAGAAAATGCCAACATACTTGTCTTGCTGATAGAACACTAAATTAAGAAACTGAGCCTAATGTCGCTTGCTTGAGAACTTTGTAAGATTTTAATGTCTAAGAATCCAAATTAGCAAGTCTCTGTCCAAGGGATATGAAGAACTAATCTGAGTCTAACGATCTGATAATTCAATCAGGAGCAGGGACCCGAGCCACTGCCTGTGCAGGTGAGTTATAGTGGGGCCATTAATAGACCCCATCAGCCAGGCCCTGATTCCGAAGGCTTAACAAGAACAGTTCCCAGGATGACCCTTGGTGATGAGAAAGATCAGCTGTCACTGAAGGGTTGATGTCCTCATGATAGGGCCTGCAGAGCAACTTCTGCTTAGAGCCCTGACTGAAATCCACATTTAACACTCTGATTCCAGGGGTTCTCATAAGGGACCTCCTTGGGCAGTGAGTGACAAGGACTGTGGGAAGTGAGGCGTTCCAGAGCCTTGATTAACGCCACCTCCCCTCTCTGCATGCCTGACTCCCTGAGCGAGGTGACCCATTAGTCTGTTCGGAGTCTGAGAGGGTGGGCTGCTTTAAACAGGACATCAATACAGCTTCAGGATAATTAGCTGCCTAATTGAGTGTCTCACTTCAGCTGGAGCAGTTTATGTGGAGTCTTGTCATGTCTACAGTGCCAGGTCCACTTACGGATCAGTTTACATATTTTCTCTTGTGTGTTTGTGTGCAGTATGTGTTTGTGGTTTGTGTGCTCTCTGTGGTGTATGTCTGTTGTGTCTGTATTTGGTGTGTGTGCTGTGTAGTGTGTTTGTCTATGGTGTGTAGTGTGCAATATGCATGTGATGTGTGTGCGTGTATGCATGTGTGCTTGCATACCCATGCATGAGTGTATGAAGGCAGAGGAGGACATCAGCTGCCTTCCCCGAACTCTCCCTGTTAGTCCTTTGAGGCAGGCTCTCCTCTTGAACCTGAGATGCTGAGCTCTCAGAATCTGTGTGTTCCCATCCTGCAGCATTGAGGTTATAGAACACAAAGCATGCCTTTTTAAAAAAAAAAAAAAAAAAGATTTATTTATCGTATATCTGTGAGTGCTCTATCTGCATGTACACCTGCATGCCAGAAGAGGGCATCAGATCTCATTACAGATGGTTGTGAGCCACCATGTAGTGGCTGGGGATTGAACTCAGGACCTCTGGAAGAGCAGACAGTGCTCTTAACTGCTGAGCCATCTCTCCAGCCCAACTGGTTTTTTTCGTTTGTTTTACAAGGGTGCTGGGGATTTGAACTCAGAACCTCGTACCTGTGCACACTAGGCAAGCACTCTGTCATTAAGCTGCATCTCCTTCCCATAAGGCCCTAATCCCCACCCTAGAGGTCATGTGTTGATGATGTTCTAGTCTCCTTCTGAAGGTTCTCTACCTCTTAATGCCTTCACTTTGGGGAGAGCCTAGCATTTCAACACAGGACACAGACATCCAGGCCATAGGGGAAAAAGTACATATATATATATATATATATATTAAAGATCTATTCATTTTATTTATGAGTACACTGTAGTTGTCTTCAGACGCACCAGAAGAGTGCATCGGATCCCATTACAGATGGTTGTGAGCCACCATGTGGTTGCTGGGAATTGAACTCAGGACCCCTGGAAGAGCAGACAATGCTCTTAACAACTGAGCCATCTCTCCAGCCCCCTGGTATATTTTTAATATGATCTTTATCATATTATCAACAAATTTTTCTCTTATCTGGGGGGGGGGGAGGAAGCTACTACTTTTTGTAGAATGCCATTATGTTGACTTCTGAATACTCAGGTCAACATTATGAAGTACTTACTGGATCCACTGATCCAGTATAGTTCTGGATCCTAGGCCCACACCTTCTGATCTGGTTTTGTTCTCCTTCTAAGTGGAGTCTTGCCTTGAAACCTCAAACCATCGTGGGGTGCCAGTATAGGATAAATGGGGCTTGGCTCTGTGCAGATGGCCTCAGAACTCTGAAGAACATGGTACATGTTGTGGCTTCTCTCTGTATCTCCCACAACTGAAAAGGTGGCATCTCCCATCGGGGCCAACTGGGCAGTCTTCTGGTTGAGGTGTCTCAGAAGGGAAGGGGCAGTCAAGTCAGAGCTTTAAGACAAAGCAACAGGGACCTAATTTATTCAGTAAGCCAGGAGTGCGCGGCAGAGGGGAAAATGGCAGCTGGGAAGCAGACAGGCAGAAGGACCAGAGCCCAGGGCCACCTTCAAAGGCACATTCACATCCTCCAATCAAGGAGTCTCCACTTTCTGGTTTCTGAGACCCCCTAACAATCATTTGTTATTACATTTTATGCACTTATCGTGTGTGTGTGTGTGTGTGTGTGTGTATGTGTGTGTGTGTGCATGCGCACATCACATGCATGCATTTTAACAGAGTATCTTATTTATTCTTTGATAATTTCATTCATGTAAACAATATATTTGATTGTGTGTATCTCAAACTTCTCCCTTGCACTCCCCAACTCCCCTCAGGAGCCCCCATCTCTCTTTCCAGTTAGTGTTGCCTGTTGAGTGATCTTGTGCAGAGAACCAGAGTCCATGGGTGCAGTGCCAGGGCCTGTCCTGAAGATGGCATTTTCCAGCCCTCCTCCCCATCCTCCAGCCCCTCCTCCCCATCCTCCAGC
>JADRCH010000287.1:1793170-1832641 GCA_019843965.1 Rhynchomys soricoides
GCCCCTCCTCCCCATCCTCCAGCCCCTCCTCCCCATCCTCCAGCCCTTACATCCTTCTGCCCCTCCTCCTACGATGCTCTTGAACCTGGGAGATGGGGGTTGAGATGGATGTCCTATTTAGGGTTGAGCTCTGGGTGCCACATGTGCTTCTGACTAGCAAGTTCCTTAGCCTGCTGACTTTGGCAGTGGAAGGCAAAGTTTGCAGTTTATTTAGGCAGGACTTGGACTCCAGACCCACATCCTGCCCTGGCATCCCAAGGTCACCATCCCCCAGGTGGATCCTCTCAACAACTCCAGTTTCCACAGAGTCTGGAAGGAAGACTCCTTTGTCTCGCAAGCCCTTGAGGTCCAGGGACACCACAGCCTCAGTACCATTGGTCCCCAAATGCATCTCCATCACATCAGTCTGTGCAACTCAGTCCTCATTGCCGACCCTTACATCTTCTGCATATGCTTCAGTCACTGCGGTCAACACTGTGGTCCATGGGTTGAAGATCATTCTTGTTTTTGTTTTTTTGAGACAGAGGCTTAAGCTTGTCTTTAACACGAACTGTGTTTGACACGAACTGTGTGTGCACCAACATGTCAACTCCATGCATTCAAGTTTGCTGCTGAATACCTCCATGTTTTACAAAAACAAGCTTGGTAGCATCCTGTGACAGCGATCTCACTGTGCATCCTGTTGTGGTTTTCTATTGCTATTTCATATCTGTGCAATAAAATGGTTAGTCTGAACAGTAACTGCTAGGTTTTTACACAGGGTGCCATGGGGGCTAGAGAGCTGGCTCAGTGCCTAGGAGCACCTGCTGCTCTTGCAGAGGACCTGGGTTCAGTTCCCAGGACCCACATGGCAGTTCATAACTCCAATCCAGGAGATCTGAGGCCTTTTTCTGGCCTTCAAAGGCATAGGCACACACTTGGCTCACATAAATATATGCAGGCAAACCCTCATGCATATAAAGTAAGAATTAAAGATAAATTAAGGTCTGGAGTGCACACTGCTCTTCCAGAGAACCTGAGCTCGGGTCCCAGAACCCACATCAGACAGCTCACAACTGCCTGTAACTCCAGTTCCAGGAGATCTGACACCTGGCCTCTGAGGGCACAGCATGGCCATCTCATTTGCTTGTACGCCCGCACAGAGACACTTGCTTACACATAAGTAAAAACAAATCTTTAAAAAACATGTCACATCAGGCTGGAGATTTTTCTCTGTGGTTAACAGCACTGGATGCTCTTACAGAGGACTTGGGTTCAATTCCCAGCGCCCACAGGATGGCTCACAATCATCTGTAACCAGGAGATCTAATGTCCTTCTCTGATCCCACAGGTACTAGGCATGCACGTGGTGCACATACATACATGCATGCAGGCAAAACATTCATACATATAAATGATCAAATAAATAAATCTAAAAAAATTAAAAATTAAAATCATGTATCTTTAAGTGCTTATGATGGAGTGTGTTTTGAAGTATTTTGAAATGGAAAGTATTCTTTCCATGCTGTTCAGACTGGTGCTGCCCACTTCTGGGTTTTGGTTGCTGGGCAGAATTGTTTTCCAGAATCTCCCTGGTTCTCACATGCCCTCAGGTCTGAAAGTGAGAGGCTATGTAATGGGATTGATGTCTAAGTCCAGGATCAGCCTTCCTGATGGCTTTTAATTGGAAAAGATTGTTCTCCAGAATGAAATCACTGGTCTCTGGTAAAGGCAGTGGCTTTGAAAGAGTTACCATGACAACTCCTGTCTTTAGGGACGCATTTGAGTTTTATGAAAACAAAGGACTTGGCTTTGTATTAAGTTGGTCACCATGGAAGTGTGCACAGCATACAGACTTCACCGGCCCCATTCGCTCTCCGGAGGTGGGGTGGGGTGGGGGGTGGGGGACTTGTTTTTCTTCTGAGATTTGGAGACTCCATTCAATCAGCTGGCCATTCCCCACCTCCCTCTGGCATCCTGGACTCAGAGTAGAAGCTCAGTCATATCCGTCACTAAATAAAGCAGGCTCTCTGTGGCTGGATTCAGCCTTTTGACATGTGCTTACTGCTTCTTAGATACAAAGAAAGCGTTTACACACACCAACACATTTTTGATCACATCTCTGCCCAGCATCCCTTTCTGCCCATAGCTTGTTGCTTGTTCCTTGACTGGTCCACTAACATTGCCAGGACAATGAGTTATCCTCTTAAAGGGGAAATGACATCTGCACTTGCAAGACACTCATGAAATTATGTGTGGGTTAAAAATCTGAAAGTGGCTTCGATGCCCTGGCTGGCAATGGCGCTGTGCATGAGAGGGCTGGCTTCGCCCATCACGGGCCCAAGCGAAGGCTGGTGCTGAGCAACTCAGCTACCACCCAGGCACAGACTCAGGGCATTGAGTTGGCCCACCCCAATATGTTGAGCTGCTGGAGCATAGAAGGAGCCAGTCCTGTAGATCACAAAGTTGCAGGATCTCCGGGACTCAGAGCAATGCTAGGATTTGTAAGGAGTCCCAGGGAGGATTCTGTATTGATAGTGCAGCAGAAACCGGAGACCGCGAACCAGACCAAAGACCCATCCCAATGAACATAGGCATGTTCAGATATTTGGGTTAAAGGGTATACTCTGACACCCCGAAGCTTCCAAGACCACTGTGAGTTACAAATGTGTAACAGAGAGACAGGAAACAGAGGAACGGAACAGAGCGCAGAAGGCAGAACTGGTGGAGACACAACATGTACCTCCTCAGGTATGAGAAGAGCAGGTTGTTACCCAGTAGGGTTGGCAGGATGGTGTGCCACAGCCTGGAGCTTGTGCGGACTCAGCTCTACTCCCACCCCAGCCAGGAAACAAGCCGCCCAGCAGCATGACCACCCAGGCTCTGAATAGCAACAGGGTGTTAGAGATGAAGAATGTCATGTACTGGATCAGACTTCCTTGATAGATCTCCATGGGCCATGCTTCTTCCGGAGGCCATGCTGGTCTGTGGCCTGTGCTTCAGCAGAGTCCTCTTGATGCCACCAGAGACCAAGCTGGGGTCCTGATGCTGGAGACCATGTGGATGTTCATGGTTTGTGCTGTGGCCAGAAACCAGGTAGAAGCCCAGGATCCGTCGGGCTCCCACTGACTGTAAAGGGCAAGGAAGCTGTTCTTGCAGATATCGATGATGCCTGCAGAAGCACACTTGTGAAAGAGAGACGAAGAAGGCTTTCTGGGACACCCGCTCCCTCATAGACAGAAAGCCATCAAAGAGAACTTTTGAAAATTGTGATAAAGATGCTGAAGTGTAGCTTGCCACAGCTGATGGCTTCTGGGGGTCTGTAGGTAGAAAAGAACTCAGCTTTCCTTAGGGGCTGACCACTGGGAGCTTGACCATGCTCCCTCAAAAGGGAGGGGGAGAACATGGAAGGACTAGGAAGTAAGCCTGATCAGGGTCCATGATGTGAGATTCCCAAATAATCAATAAAAATATTATGTTGAAAAAATCTGAAAAGTGATTAGCACTTTTCAGAAGAAACTAGCAGAAGAAACTATTTTATTTGTGTCTCCGTGAGTGAGTGAGTGAGTGTGTGTGTGTGTGTGTGTGTGTGTGTGTGTGTGTGCAGTACCCACCACGGCCAGAAGAGGGCATCCTATCCCCATCAGATCTGCTGGGAACTAAACTCAGGTCCTTTGTAAGAACACTCTTAACTACAGAGCCGTCTCTTTTGCTTTTTGTTTTGTTTTGTTTTTGAGACAAAGTTTCTCTGTGTGGCCCTGGCTGTCCTAGAACTTGCTCTATAGTCCAGGCTGGCCTCGAACTCCCAGAGATCCACTTGCCTCTGCCTTCCAAGTGCTGAGACTATAGGCATGTGCCACCACTGTCCAGCTTATTTTTTTTTACTATTTTTCCTTATGGGCTGGATATCCAACATCCTCTTCTGGCCTCTGTGGGCACTGTACACTGCACACACACATACAGGCAAGCACTTGTATACATAAAATAAACACACACACACACACACACACACACACACACACACACACACACCATCCTAAAGTCTACTCTGGCTGTTTTCTCTTCTCCTTTAGTTTTTAGCTCCATTCATTGTATTTGTATTTTATAGGCGTTGTGACTTTTTATTGAATGAAAAATTCACTTATTTTTCTTGCATGACAATGAAGGTGCCTCTGAGAGGGCATGTGGGCTCTCTGAGCTGCTGGCAGGTCTCTGTCACCCTCCACCATCCTAGCACCTAAGGGTCCTGAGATGACGATCTGGGTTATTTTAAAAAGGTATCTTGAAGTTCCAGGTTTGGAAATTTTTAAAATTAACCTCTCACAGGTGATTTTTAGCTTTCCTACGTTGGCATGTGCTGTGGTGGGATTAGACATTCTCCACCTGTGGCGAGTCCGTTATTTCCATGATTGAGTTGATTAAGCATAAGCAGGAATGTGTCGTGAGCCGATCATAAATGGAGACCTTCATGCTGAAGTATGTCACTGTGATTTTTCCCTCAGTCATTTACTCCTCCGTTTCTTCTCTTTTGCTTAATGCACTTTAGCTTTGGTAACTGACATTTGTGTGACATGGACTCAACCATCTTCTCTGGGAATCGTTCCTTCTGGTTGCTGATAACTTGGCCTAAAGCCACATCACACATAACTGTGTGGTTTTCTTTGCTGGCACCTGCTGTCCATTCATTCATTCATTCATTCATTCATTCATTCATTCATTCATTCATGTGTCTGCCATGCTCCAGCCACCATACTTGGTTCTGGGGACAAAATGCTGACCAGAATCACTATAGTCCCTGTGTCCACAGAGCTTCTGGAAAAAGATGTGATCTAACCTAACCTAACCTAACCTGAGACTCACATTTTCATGCACACTCAGTCACACTGTGCCCCAGTCCCCCACAGACACACCATCCATGCCCTCACACTCACTCTCAGACACACACTGCCCTTTAGCCTGTAAGATGCAGTATTAGGAAAGGCACAGACAAAACCACCACTTTTGCCTTCTCCAAAGATTGCCCGATTGTATAGTCCGTGGCGGTGAGAGGCCAAAGCTTTTAAGTTCAGACTCTCTTTGAGAACCTGACCTAAGTTTGAACTCAGGTAAACTAACAATGGTAGTTACCTAGCATTAGTTTCCAAGTTGCCCCCAACAAAGCCTAACTCCAATCTTTAGGCTAATCCCCAACAAGACCAGCATCTCCAAGTTATTCCCCCAACAAACCTGCACCCTCAGGTTACAAGCCCACCCCCCGCCTAACGACCACCAATGCACAGGGGAGCAGAAGTTAAGTTTATGGTATGACTCTCAGCACCGGCCAATTATGTGAAAGGCCACAGTGGCTTTCCAATTAGATGCTTGCACACTCACCCCCTGCTTGCTGCTTACTATAAAGTCTTGTCCCGATAGACATTTGGGGATAGACAATCGGGGCTTCCCCCATCACCAAACCCTCCTGTGTGACAGCAGTGCATGGGGGGGGGGGGGAAAGAAGAGTCGGTGAGCTAGCTTGAATAGAATAAAGACCCTGCTGTGAGCTGCTCCTGTCTGGTTTTGGGGGTTCAACTCTTCCCTGGCACTACGATGATTGTCGTAAAATATCCAGAAAATGAAATCACCTGGGAGATAGGCATGTCTTCGGGGGTTGGGGGGGGGGGAGGTGTTGTTATCTTAATTGTGTTAACTGGTGTGAAACCCATTGTAGTGGTGAGAAGGGCCAGGGACTGTGGACTGGGTAAAGTACAGGGAAGGAATCCAGTACTCGTTTGTCTCTTTCTGTTTGCTGGCTGTGGGTGCAATGGGGGCCACCAGGTGAGTGCTGGGAACAGACCCCGGCTCCTCTGCCAGAGCAATAAGTGTTCTTAACTGCCTAGCCCAGTACATGCTAGGTTTTGATCAAATTCCTCCCCCTGCTCCTCAGCACTTTCACCTCCCAGCTTCATGTGCTCTTTTTTAAATTTTTAGTTTAATTCAATTCCCACGAGGTCCAAATGGTGCTGCCTATAAAGCCCAGGAGTAATAGTTCTCTGGGAAAGCTTAGAACTAGGTATGGTGGCTCACACTATAAACCCAACACCTCCCGCGTATAGGTGTTTCTCTCTGTGTGTATATGTGTGGGCTCTATGTCTATGTGTGCACGTCTGTTTGTGTATATTTATATACGTGCTTGTGTGTGTGGTTGTACTTGTTTATGCGTGTTTATGTGGCATGCGTATGATGTATATGTTTGTGCTGTGCATGGCATGTGCATGGTGCGTGTGTGCACGTGTGTATAGTGTGCACATACAAATGCGTGTGGTGTGTGTTTTGTGGACATGCGTTTGGCACATGTGTGTATATGCGTATAGTGTGCATTTACATATGTGTATGGTACGTGTGTGGGGTGTGTATGTTTTGTGTATCGTGTGTTTGGCTCATGTGTGTGCATGTGTATAGTGTGCACACACCTGTGTATGAGGTGAGTATATATGTAGTGTGTGGTGTGTGTTGGGCGTGTGTATGTGTATGTATAGTGTGTATGCACGCATGAATTTGTGGTATGTGGTGTGTGTGTGTCGTGTCTACCCAGGAAGTCTCTCATACAAGCATACAGCAGCTGTCAGGCATTTCCCGCCTGCATAGCTCCTGCAGGCCCTGGCCCCTGAGCTGACCTTCGGGACACTGTCTGAAGGACACAGTCTCCGCTCTCGCTGCCTGCCTCCTCCACAGCTTCACCTTGCAGTCAATGGACTGGAAGCATTGGAAAGGGTACTCAGAGAGTGGTGGAAATTCTCTTCAAGGTTTCCCGTTCTGCTTAATTTTAACAAATAGAATATATATCAGCTAATGAATATTTCAGTCTTCCACGTATGAACCAAGAACGTAATTATGGATTTGATTTTGCCGACTGTTGCTGCCTGAGGTAGTCAGAGATCACAAATCGCATTAAATGAAAGGTGAACCCCATTACGGTATCAGGAAAATGGAGCTTAATAAGTTTTATAATTATGGGGCAAATCTATGCAAATTGCCATTTATTGGGCAATTTTCCATCTTCTTTTCGGTGCTAATAGTCCATTAGACTTGTGGCAGCACAGCCTGTGGAATGGGAACGCTCCAGCTTTTCTCTGGGTTGTTCTTTGTAATAAAGACCCGGTGTTGGGGGAAAGGGGGGATAGTCATGGCCGGGTTGACTTCTTGTTTTCAAGCGTTTTAAAAATAACAAGATTTGAATCCGGCGTTAGTCACTCAGGTAAGACTCTGGAGACAGATTATACTTTCCTATATAGAGATTTACAGGAAGCCAGGTTCAAAGCATTGTTTTGTTTAAAAGAGGGTCTCACTATGCGGCCCAGGCTTGCCTGGAGTTTGCTATGTAAACCAGGCTGGCCTTGAACTCACAGAGATCTGCCTGCTCCCACTTCTCAAGTGCTAGGATTAAAGGCTTGTGTCTTATTTAGGGTTTCTATTACTGCCCTAAAGTTGGAGAGGAAACAGTTTATTTGACTCACACTTTCACATCACAGTCCATCATTGAAGGAAGTCAGGTCAGGAACTCACACAGGGCAGGAACCTGGAGGCAAGAGCAGAGGCCATGGAGGGGTGCTGCTTACTGGCTTACTCTTCATGGCTTGCTCAGCCTGCTTTCTTATAGAACTCGGGACCACTAGCCCAGGGGTGGCCCCGCCAACAATAGTCTGGGCCTTCCTCCATCAATCACTAATTAAGAAAATTAAGGCTTACCTATAGCCCAATTTTATGGAGGTATTGTCTTAATTGGTGTTGCCCGCTCAGATGGCTCCAGCCAGCACAGCATGGGCCACCACACCTGGCTTTGCTGTTTATTGTTTTGAGACAGATTTCACCCTCTAGCCCCAGGCTGGCCTGGGAATCATGGGAAACCTCATGCCCCAGCCTCCCAAGTGCTAGAATTACAGATGTGAAACCTGGCTAAAGTCATCAATTTTGTAGTGATTCTTTTTGAAAGGCTTATTTTTAGTTTTAATTATCGGGGTGTGGGGATGATATATGCAAAGTGAGTGCAGTACCAATAAGAGGCCAGAAGAGGGCGCCAGATTCTCCAGGAACTGGAGTCATAGGCAGATATGAGCTGCATGATGTGGAGGCTAAAAACAGAACCCAAGCGCTCTGCAAGAGCAGTATGTGCTCTTAACTGCTGACCCACCTCTCCAGCCTTGAGTATTTTTTTTTTTTTTGGTTTTTCCAGACAAGGTCTCTCTGTGTAACCCTGGCTGTCCTGGAACTCACTCTGTAGACCAGGCTGGCCTCGAACTCAGACATCCGCCTGCCTCTGCCTCCCGAGTGCTGGGGTTAAAGGCGTGGCCACCGCTGCCCACCGCTGCCAGGTGCTGTCTTTTTTCTTAATGATCCTACCTCTACCTCATACAGACTCACGCTGAAATTCTTTTCTGTGGTTCAAGCTGGGATCCAGTAGGCGCGTGGGCGGAGGCCTCTAAGGTGGGTGAGTTCCTCAGGCCTCAGTTGGCAGTGAGGGTGTCTCCTGCTGCTGTGGACAGACACCAGACACCAGACATGCAGAGAAGACAGCCTGTGGACTCCTTGGATTCTCTGGACACATGAGAAGACATATGGATACAGAATTGAGGGTTCTGGCTCAAGTGACAGGGTGGGAAAGGATAGCTAGATCGGCTCAGAATGTGTGTTGACCTGCAGTGTGGGAAAGCATCCTCACTTCGCTAAAGAGAAGGGGGTTTGTGGATATAATGAAGAACCTTGGGGCTCGAGCTCAGGAGTTAAGAACGCGTGCTGCTTTTCCAGAGGAACTAAGTTTGGTTCCTGGCAACAACATTGGGTAACTCATACCCACTTGTAGCTCCAGCTTTAGGGGAATTTGATGCCTTGTTCTGGATGATTGGGGACCTGCACTCACAGCTACATGAGTGCATGTACACATGTATGTGCACACAGGTGCACGTGCACTGGCACACATGCGTGCACACACAGAGGCGCATGGGCGCGTGCACACTATTACAAACAAAATAAAAATTTTTAAGAAAAATCTTGAGACCTTTCTAGATGATTCTAGGATCTTCTAGAGGAAAGCATAGAAAAATCTAAGACATATGTAAAGTACACATAAAGACAGAGAAAAGAGCTGGGCAGTGGTGGCGCACGCCTTTAATCCCAGCACTTGGGAGGCAGAGGCAGGAGGATTTCTGAGTTCGAGGTCAGCCTGAGCTACAGAGTGAGTTCCAGGACAGCCAGGGCTACACAGAGAAACCCTGTCTCGAATATATATATATATATATATATATATATATATATGTATATATATGAATTGAAGTTATGTAACCATAAGCCAAGATCCACGGGAGACAAGAAAGTTCGAAGTTTCCAGAAATAGAGAAAAAAAATCCATACCTATGTTAAAGATTCTACAAGGCTCACTGACTATTAAAATTGTGGTGAGTTGGAATATTGCAAATCCAGAGCCAAATGACCGTGGGCTGTCTTTAAACACTCTTCATAGCCATTTCTCTCCCACCTGTGTCTGACCTAATATCATTTTAACTCTTGGGGAACATCTTTTAGGATGTACCAACAAGATCACTAGCTTCCACCCACCCAAAAGCCAGACTGTAACAAGCATTCATCAGACAGCGG
Source organism: Rhynchomys soricoides (assembly GCA_019843965.1). Taxonomy (NCBI): domain Eukaryota; kingdom Metazoa; phylum Chordata; class Mammalia; order Rodentia; family Muridae; genus Rhynchomys; species Rhynchomys soricoides. The sequence continues at coordinate 1,802,777 of JADRCH010000287.1, forward strand.
CATCTGCTGCAACCCTGCCTACCTGATGTACGAGAAAATAAAAACAGAACTGGCAAAGCTACTCTGGGTGCTGAGAGCTGCTGTTGGGGCAGCGAATTGCTGAATGGGGGGAGGGCTGGAGTCAGGAGAGGAAGGACGGGATGAGCCCTCCCCCTCTGTGTAGAGTGGCACCTGCAACCACTGAAGATGGATTTGCTTCTTTGCTGAAGTGAGAAAGCGTCTCAAAACAGGCACACAGAAGAAAACAAACATTGATATATGTTTTAGCCACGCCTGGAGTAGACACTTTACAGCAAAGGGTAAAAAGGGGAACCACATAAGCCAACCTCCAAGTTAGGAAGTGTCAGAATTGTGTTAATAATAGCAATAAATATTTATTAGGTGTTTAGTCTGCTTGGTGCTGTTCTAAAACCTTTAAATTATTAACTAACTTAATCCTTTCAAAAAACACAGGATAAGACTGCTGACTCAATCTATTTACAGACGACACACAGATGGTGTGCCCAAGGTTATGCCTTGGGCAAGCACTGACTCGGGGCAGAATGGTTCTATTGTAGGCTTTTCTGTCAAACCTCTCAGAAGGACGTTAAAGCAGAACAGAAAATGGGTTTAGAGAGATGGCCCAGTGTTAAGATGCATGTTAACCTTGCAGAGGATTTAAGCTCAGTTCCCTGCTCACACATTCAACGATGACATAACCTCCTCTAACTTTAAGGGGGATCCTGCGCCCCCTCCTGGCCTCCAGAGACACTGCAGTCATATACAAATACACATAAGACTGAAAGTAAAAATAGATACTAAAAAGAATAGTAGAAAACAAAGAATACACTAACTGTCCTGCCTCGTCCTCAGTGGTGCTGGGCTTTAGACTTAGTTCCCTCCACCCCTTGCTGTTACACCAGTTTCCCAGCTACCCCTGAGTCACAGTTTACCCACAACAACATCCTCCACCAGAGCAGCACATCACCATGGAGAAGGTGACATGGACACCATAAGTCTCCATGTGCTCCTTCAGTCAGGTTCTCTTATGATGTGACAGTCTATGTCTCTATCACCATGATTGGAGACAGATTGTTCCTCATTTCAAAAGTCCTCCTTGTTGGGTCTGTGAGATGGCTCACTACATAAAGGGGCTTCCTGCCCAGGCTGATGATCTGGGTTCCATCTCCTCAAGGTAGATCTAGTCTCAGAGTCTTCTTTGCAGCTCAGCTTGGTTTAGTCTGAAAGGGACTCTTAGCTTTTATTGCTTACCCTGGCAGGAAGAGGCCTAGCACTGATCAGTTTCAGGGACTTCCTAGCTCTTCTGAGTTGGTTACTTTCTGGCTTTAGTAGCTTCCCTGCAGGATGGAATATTTCAATCTCGGAGGAAACTGTTACACAACAGGCACACATGTGAAGTCAGAGGAAAGCTTGTAGCATGTATTCTCTTACTTCCATGTGGGTCCCAGGATTGAACCTCAGTGTCGTCCTCTGTCCCCATTGCCAACACAAGCTTTTACCTACTGAGCCATTCTAATGGCTGTGTAGTGATAGCTCCTTGCTGTTTAATTTTTAAATTCCTGTTGGGATGTAATTACCTTAATCATAGACATGAGTTCAAGTCTTACCCTAAGGAAATCCCATCTGGCTAAGGTCCATCGGCAATCTTCTCACTTCTTTCTAAGCCCCACCCCCAGGGAGAGCAGATTGGGTTGTGGACAGAGGGAGGTGCATGAGGGGGCACCAGGAAGTGAGTTCAGCAGAGGATTTACACTCTGCTGATGATGTCACATAGTGCTATGCCAAAGATAATAACACTGTCCCCCTCACACCTTAGGGGGTCAACAAGAGAGGATCTTCATGGATTCATTGTATTTGTCAGAGTTCTTTAGAGGAACACACTGATAGAATATATTAAAAGGGTCTTTATGGGGGGCTGGAGAGATGGTTCATCGGTTAAGAGCACTGACTGCTCTTCCAGAAGTCCTGGGATCAATTCCCAGCAACCACATGGTGGCTCACAACCATCTGTAATGGATCCGATGCCCTCTTCTGATGTGTCTGAAGACAGTGTACTCCTATACATAAATAAATAAATAAATAAATAAATAAGTAAGTAAGTAAGTAAATAACTTTTTAAAAAAGGGAGTGTATGGGCCTGGAGAGATGGCTCATTGGCTAAGACCACTGGCTGCTCATCCAGAGGACCTGGGTTCAATTCCCAGCACCCATGTAACTACTGACAACCCTATTCCCAAGCATCTGTTTAACTCCATGTTCAGGGAACCTCATGTCTTCTGGCCTCCATGGATATCAGGCACACCCTGGGTGAGCACACATGTAGGCGAGACACCCATACACATAAGATGAAGTCAATGAAATAAGGGGGTTCAAGATTAGCCCAGGCTGCGTAGTCTCAAAAGTGAGACATACAACATCATGGGAAGAAATTCCCTAAAGAGAAGATGCAGTCCATCGTGATTAGGAAGGGAATAGGCCACCAGATCCCATGAATATGTGTCTACCTCTATAAATGTTCGTAACCCTCTCTTACAAAACAGTTCTCACAATCTGCCACTGCGACCCCTGCCCTGGGTCAGCCGGGGTCAAGGCTCGGAGAGTTACTGCCACCTTTCTTTGCCAAAACGACAGCCGTGAAAGGTTTCCTGTCTCTTGGCTGAAGTCTTCTCTTCCAGAAGACACAAACTGAGAAAAACATTCTCTGGTAGCTAGATGCTTTGGCTGCACTTGAACAAAGCTTAGCCTGGACGACGAACAACCACATGGAGATATGGCCAGGAACCCTGGCACGCCCCCAGGACGTGATTGGCTGAGCAGGGGCAGACACGCCCCTTGCTCCACGATGTGATTGGCTGAGCTGGGAGGACTCAGCTGTTCTCAGCTGCCAATGCCTGGAGGCTGAGCTGAGCGTTAAGGTGGGAAGACGAGGTTTGCTTCTGATGTCACTCACTCTTACTGTTTAAAACCAAATTTTCATTTACTTTCTTTCTTTCTTTTTTTTTTTTTTTCTTGTTTTTTTGAGACAGGGTTTCTCTGGGTAGCCCTGGCTGTCCTAGAACTCCCTCTGTAGACCAGGCTGGCCTTGAACTCAGAAATCCACCTGCCTCTGCCTCCCAAGTGCTGGGATTAAAGGCGTGCGCCACCACTGCCCGGCATTTACTTTCTTAAATTATGGTTTCATTATTTGCTATAAGCAATAGGTTTTAGAAATATTTCCCAGTAAGGTTTGCTTCACTTCGCGGGCCCACAGATTTACATATTGATTGTGAAAGCCAAGACTCTGGGGACTCTTTTCATAGTGGATACACTGTCAACAATACATGGGTTCCCCCTAAATACCTTGATTAAATGAGCCAAAGACAAAGTAGTAGTAGTATAAAAAAGAGTAAACCTACTGTCTCCTGCTGTGACGCCTGCAGTGTGTGTGTGTGTGTGTGTGTGTGTGTGTGTGTGTGTGTGTGTGTGAGGGAGAGAGGGAGAGGCTCTCAGAGTTACTTTACTTCACTAAATCCACACCTGCTTTAAGGAATAGAAACTTTTTTTAAAGAAAACATACAAGTGGCCGATAGGGGCTGAAGAGATTAGTGGTTAAGAGTGGCTGCTTTTCTTGCAGAGGCCCCAAGCTGGATTCCCAACACTCAAACCTGGTGGCTTACAATCACCTGTAATTCCAGCTCCAGGAGATCTGGTGCCCTCTTCTGGCCTACACAGACACAGACACAGACATAGACGCACGCACGCGTAAAAACAAATCTTAGAAATTTAAAACACCCACAGTGGCTGCCCCCCCCCCCGACAAGTATCAGTCATGAAAATGCCCTACACGTCTGCTTCCGGGTCAGTCTGACAGAGGCGTTTTTCTCAATTGAGGTTCCCTCTTCCTGTATATCTATCTAGGTTTGCATCAACTTGACAAAACCAACTGGTGCCGCTACTCTGCCCACGGGATGGATGGGGAAGATGGTTTTCTTTCCTTCTTTGAACAGGTTTTAAGTGGCCGTCTTGACATCCTGGCGGGATCTGACATTTGGCCATCTTACAGGCCATCTCCACTGCCTGCATTTTCTCAGCCTATCTGATGCACATTCCTGGGCCTTCTCACGTCTTATAATTTTTAAAAATAAACACCTTCTGTCATTACTCCTGCCACTGTTGCATATGTAGAGCCTGCCGGCTTGAGCGACTGTGTATTTTTAGTGGAGTTTTCATATGCATGCAGTCCTTCGGAATGTACAACTCAGCCTCTTTGACAGGCAGTGGGAAGGGCGAGTTCGTTTGTCAGGCAACACGGTTCCTGTTCTCATTCTGCTCCTTTCTTTGGGAGGAACCCATTGCCCCCCCATCTCTGTCAGATCATGAGGAACACTAGTGCAACATTTTTGTAGCCATCTTTGAGCAATCGTCTTTGTTTTTCACAGCTGTTTCAGACTTTCACCATTTCTCATTTTTAATTTAAATATTTTTTGGGTACTATGTTCACATCACATCTCCCCTTCTCTACCATCATCATCACCACCATCATCATCACCACCATCATCATCACCATCACCATCATCACCATCACCATCATCATCACCATCATCATCACCATCATCATCACCATCACCATCATCACCATCATCATCATCACCATCACCACCACCATCATCATCACCATCATCATCACCATCATCATCACCATCACCATCATCATCACCATCAGTTGTACATGCATTTGCAGATATATGTGTGTGTGCACACAAGCACAAGTAAAAATAAAATAAATTTAAAAAATAAAGAAGAAAGAAATCCATACTCATGAGGACCTGGGCTTTGCTCCTGCCATGTCTTCACAGAGAGAATGTGGTTAGATGTCTGCTCGTTATCAGATCAAGGCAAAGGAGTCAACTATTGGAAATATGACATCAATACCTTGTGGAATCCAAGATGAGCCACGGCTGAGACTCACAAGTTGTCCATAGCACAAGTTTCTTCTTCTTGACTCGTGGAAACTACCGTCTTTAATTGCTACTTGAAAAAAAAAAAAGATTTATGTTTATGTGTGTCTGCCATGTGTGTGCAGGTGCCAGTTGAGGCCAGAAGAGGGCGCCAGATTCCCGGAGCTGGAGAGAGGCTGTTTGCATGCTGCCCATTGTTGGTGCTGGGAACTTAACTCTGGTCCTGTGGAAAAAACAAGTGTACACCTCTAAGCCATGAGGCATCCCGGCGGGCCCCCACCTCCACGGCTACATTTTAGTACTTGCTTCCCTGCAGGGTACAGGTCACTTTGTCTGCATGGCATGCGCACTCCAGCTCAATCTTGACTCCACAATTCTCAGTGCTACTGGAGATAGTTGGGGTTCTATTAGACACAGGGTTTTTTTGTTTGTTGTTTTTGTTGTTGTTGTTTGTTTTAGTTTGTCTTACTGCTGGGCCTGGAAACCAAGCTTTGTGTATGCTAAGCAAGTGGACTGAACCCACTGGCATTTAGAAACAAGGTCTCACTATGTTGCACAGGTTGGCTTGGAACATAATCTTCCGACCTCAGCCTTCCCAGTGCTGGGATTACAGGCGTGCACACCAGGGTTGACTCTGTTTCCAATTTTTGTTGTTTGTAGCTGGCAACCATACAGGGTTCTTTTGCTTTGTTTTGTTTTTTCTGAGACAGGGTCTCCCCATGTAGTCCTGGCTGGCCTAGAGTTCATTATATAGATCAGGCTAGCCCAGCACTCAGATCTATGTGTCTTTCCCTCTGGTGGAATTGAAGGTGTGTGCCATCACAACCAACGGTCTTTTAATGTTGTGGTCTCTTAGTCTCACAATTTAACACAGAAGCTTAAGAAAACCCCTAATGCAGCATCCAAGGATGTTTTGGAGAGTTAGGTCAACATTACTGATTGGCTCAAGAAACCTGCCATTCCCCCATGCTTCTGTTAACACTGGGAAAACATCCTGCCTCAGTGTGGCATCTGTGGTCTTACTACCCTGTCTCTTTCCTGCCTGCTTCATTTGCAGGTCATTGGTGCCAAACTCTTTCCTGTCCTGGGCGTTGATGATGTCCGTTTTTCCTGGTAGCTTCCCTCACCTTGTCACTTGGTGGGCTTCAATTGTCAACTCAAACGTTACCTGAAGCACCATCTCAGACGCCGGATCAGATGTTCCCACAGCACGTCCGCTCTCTTAAACGCCTGGCTTTCCTTGTACTATTCTTACACAGCGTCTGACTCGCTGCTGTGATGTTAAACTCAGCCAGAATATGGAATTTGCACTGTCCGTTGATGAGAACCCTATACTACTGGGCACAAAAATATCAGGTAAGCTGAACATGGTGATACACACCTGGGGTCCTAGCACCCAGGAGGGTAAAGGTGAAGTATCATGACTTCCAGGCCAATCTGGGCTATGCAGAGAGACCCTGTATTTAATAATAATAATAATAATAATATAAAAACCAGGGCAAAACAAAATGCTCTGGGAAAAAAAAGAGAGGCCAATGAATGAATTTAATCAACTGAACATCAGATTAAATGTTACCTGAAGGTCTGATAGTTTAAATGTGCTCAAGACCTGCAAGGGTTGGTGAAAGCCAACCTGGGCTAGGTTTTCTGTAATAGAGTATGAGCCCCCCAAGCTGGGACTCCTCCTTAAAGGTCATGGTAATTGATTTTTAATTTTTACAGTTCTGGGGATGGAACTCAGGGCACAAACAACCAGGTCAAGTGCTCTACCACTGAGCCACACCCCAGCCCCTCACTGGGGGATTCTAGGCAGGGGCTCTACCACTGAGCCACACCCCAGTCCCTCACTGGGGGATTCTAGGCAGGGGCTCTACCACTGAGCCACGCCCCCAGCCCCTCACTGGGGGATTCTAGGCAGGGGCTCTACCACTGAGCCACGCCCCCAGCCCCTCACTGGGGGACTGCTCACAAAGACAGCAGACTACCATTCACAGGGCTTCCCCAAAATGGCTGCACTGACCATTACCCCCAGTTCCCAAAGTAGTACCCCAGCCATGGAGGGAGGCCCAGTGTGAGATCAGGTGTTGGAAAATCCCCACATCATTGAGCTCTAAATGAGCACAGCTTATGTAAATAATCTTAGTAGCAATAATAAGAGAGATAATTGTTCACAGGTGTCATTTCCTGGGGAAAAAAAATCCACCTTTTCTTCTGAGAGAAAATGCTAATAGTTTCATTCAATTCATGAGTCTTAATTAGCACACTGCTGTTCTAATTATTATGCCGGGCCTGAAATCACTTTCCTGCACCCCCTTCCCTCTCCCACACAGTCACACTCAATCAGCCACTTCTCTCCTTTATGAATACGCACTTCTGGGCATGTGCACACATCTGCGCATGCCAATCACAGCACAAAGTGAGGGCGGTCTGAAAGAAAGCTGTCAGTCTTGTCTCTGTCAATGGCCTGTTCCCAATTTCCTTTCTCTTCTTTAACAGACAGACATAAATATGTCTTGATTTTATTTTTAAGATGTATTTATGTGTCTGTGCTCCACTTCTGTGCCTGGTGCCTTTAGAGGACAGAGATGGTGTCCGATGCCCTGGGACTGGCGTCACAGTTATGAATAGTTACGGGGGTGTTGAGGATCGAACCCATGGCCTCTGGAAGAGCAGCCAGTGCTCATAACCACTGAGCCATCTCTCCAGCTCCACAAATGTATCTTTTCTGGCAATTTAAATATAAACCTTGAGACAAACTCAACTGTTTTGATTATCCTATTTTGTGCCTAATGTGGTTTTGTTGGGAAGATGTTTCCTTCTCCACCCCCCGGCTGTGTGTGTGTGTGTGTGTGTGTGTGTGTGTGTGTGTGCACGCATGCTCACATCTGCTTGAATTCAGTGAGTGCTGTGACTGGGCAGCAAGCGTCCCAGCTGTCTCCTAGTTTCTCCTCCCATCTTGCTGTAGGATGCACACCAATGCTTATGGCCTGTCTGGATTTTGAATTATGTATCTGTGAGCCTATATGCACTCCAATCCAGGTGCCCTCAGAGTCCAGAAGAAAAAGTTGGAGTGGCTGTGAGTTGCCATATTGGCACTGGAAGTTAAATTTGGGTCCTGTGTGAGAGCAGCCAGTGCTCTGACCACTGAGTTGTCTCCCAGTCCCCGCATCTGGCTTCTTCGATGGGTTCTAGGGATCAAAGCTGAGTCTGTGTGCTTGTCTGGCAGTACTGTTACACACTGAGCCATCACCTTGGCGACTGTTTCTGTATCTGTATCTGTGGTTTAAGAGCACTAGCTGTTCTTTCTGAGGAGCAGGGTTTGCTTCCCATCAACCACATGGGTGCTCAATTCCAGGGGATTTGGTGCCTACTTCTGGCTTCTATGGGCAACCATGTAGTACACACACATGTAGGCAAAACATGCATATACACCAAATCTTTAAAAATGTTTTTACACTACTAGGTATGGTGGTACAGACCCATGGTCCCGGGTTTTGGAAGGCTCAAGCAGAAAGATCCTAAGTTTGAGGACAGCTTGGGATACATAGCAAGATATGGGGGAGGGGAGAGAGGAGAGGAAAGGAGGGGAGAGAGAAGATGGGGGGGGAACAGACAGATGGAGGGAGGCAAGGAGAGAGGAAGAGAGAGCATAACAGAACAGGGCCTATTAGCAGAGATCGCTACCTCCGCCAATTTGACCTTCAAAGCAACAGAGGGCACCACAGATAATTGAAGAGAGCTTTATTTAGTGTACAATCTCCACACAATTCAGCACAACAAAGTATAACTGCTCTTTGTGATGTTTCCCCCAACAGATGCCACAATCAGGCAATGCCCCACCTGATAACAGACCAGCTCTTGACCTCTGGACCACCTGCCCAGCTTCCAGTAAGAAAGGTGGAATGGACACATAAGATCCTTCCGTGAAGAAATTTAAGCTAGCTCATCTCCTTCATTTTAATCCCTCCAATATCTAATAGTTTTTCTGATCACATTTTTATTTAAAAGTAAAAGACTTCCTATTTTTAATTATCTGTCTGTAGATGAAGAAGGCATCAGGTGGGTCCCTTTGAGCCGGAGTTATAGGCAGTTGTGAGCTGACAGGCATGGATGCTGAGAACCAAGCTATACGAGTGATATACACACTTAACCACTGAACCATCTTTGCAGACAAGAGTAAGTTAGATTTAAAAGCAATTTTGATGAGCAACCCACCTGGTCAAAGCCTTTGATTTAAATTTTTGGAAAATGATCTGTTTGCTGAAGTGCTGGGGATCAAGCCTAGGGTTTGTGCAATGCCAGGCACACACTCTACTCTCAAGCCACACCCCTGGCCCTCTTGTGGTTGGGGCTCTAAACTCACAGTCAGAGGCAGAGGGTGCACCCACACATCTGGGGTGGGCTACCACAGGAGCCTGGCAGCAGAAGGTGCACCCACACTGCTGGGGTGGGCTACCACAGGAGCCTGGCACCAGGAGTGGAAACACAAGGCAGCTGCCGGATTGCAGCAGGTGGCTCCCAAGAGGGCTGGAGACTTGAGGCTCTGAGGAGTCAGAAGTGGAGTTAAGAGCACTTCTGTTGTACTTAGAGGTTCTTCTGGGAACTCAGAAGCAAAGCCTAGTGCTTGTTCTAGCTGGAGCCACAACTGAACATTATTACAGACAGTCCTCCAAGGCCTGCACAGCAGAAAGTGAAGGCTAGAGGCACTGGCTTCTGCTTGCACAGTGTGGGGGTTATGGCCAAGGGTGCATCTGCTTTCCTCCTGTGTGCTCAAAGACAAGGACATGAGCTAGACTCCTCACCAGAGCTAAAATTATCCAACACGATTTGCTGAAAGATTTGGTTACCGAGAGCACCAGGAGCCATTTTGTCTGCTTCTGTGAAAGTCTGCCTGCCAGGCAGAATCAAGGCAGTTCAGGGCCTGCTGGCAGATTTCCTGGCCTGCTGATGCATGGACCGATAAGAGGGCATAGACTTGAGGCTCAAGGTGAGGGGTTGAACTTCTACCAATCTTGGTGGAAGGAACAGGGAGGCCTCCTGATGGGAACAGATATCCTGTGTGTACGTCAGCTCGTTTCTGCTAGCTTGTGGCTTTGTTTCCCGTGGCACTGTCAAGTATAAAAAGCCCAAGAAAAGTAAACTTGAGGCTGATGTGGTATTGACCCGCAGCCCTCCCAATTCTAACTTCTGTCTGTCTGTCTTTCCTGTAATCCTCCTCACTCCCCCCTCAGAGGACGGTTCCACGTTGTACCGGCAGGCCTGGTGCAGGTGGCACTCAAACAGGGACACTCTGAGAGTTTGGGGATCAAGTGGTGGACACCACAGAAAAAGTAAGTGCCTGGAAAAGGTAAAAGGGTCAAGAGAGACTCTCTCGAGTAAAGACAGGAAATGCAGATAAGGGAGCTGGGGTTGGGGGAAGTAAGAGAGGTCGGAAAAAGTTGGCCGTTTGCTTTTTGTACAAACGCTTAAGAAAAAGCTCCACACTCGTGGGGCTAATGTAGGACAACAGCAATTACAGAACTTTTTAGATTTTGTAGAGAAGGTTTGCCCTTCTTTTCCTAAGGTACAGTAAATTTAGCCAGTGGCTGCTTGTATTAGGTTAATTTGGGTCCCCAAAGTTGTTTACATAAGAATCCTCACATAAGACACTGAGGGACCCTGCCCTCAGTGGGTTCTGACTGGTAAATGGCTGGGCAAGGTAGACAGAGGCGGGTCTTTCAGGACGGAGGGAGAGAGGAAGGCGATCCACAATGCCAGGAGAGGTGGAGGAGAGAAGGCACCATGCCCGAGAAGGTGCAGGACAGAGAACATAGCCGCCTTGGAGGAGCCGGGAGAGCGGCCTCAAGAGGGTTGCCTGACTGGGTCCGGGGCGGCAAAGATGAACTATAGAAGTTAGTAAGTAATAACATGGGAACATTGGAGGGAGGTGGATTAGCCACGTGGAGATTAGGAAGTGGCCTCGGCACTGAGCTGTTTTAGGCCTATCAAATATAAGGGCTGTGTGTGTGTTTCATTTGGGAACCGGAACATTGGGGTGGGTGGTGCCGGGATCAATTTAAGATTTTAATTGGTCCTTAAATTATTATTACTACGTGTAGTAATTGGGTTATTACTACACGTAGCAACCTAGAAAAAAGTTGGGGAAAGGCTTCAAAACTGTTATGATGTGCATGGCCCAGGTAAAATGCCTGTTGATACCTTTAGTCTTTGGACCTTGATTAAGAGACAGTTTAGATCCTAGACACGAGAGGCAGAAATGGGTTACATCTGGGGTCGCTTTGACAGAGGAAGAAAATGAAGCTGAGGTGCCTGCTCTTGCCGTTGAGCCTCTGTATGTGGAAGCAGTGTTTGAGCTTCCCCTGGAGGAGGAGGCGGAGGAGGAGGAGGAGGAGGAGGAGGAGGAGGAGGAGGAGGCGGCAGCGGCCGCCTTAGATGCTGGAGACTGAGCAGCTGGAAGAGGAAGCTGCTGATGTCATAGGGAAATCTTTGCCGCTTGTTACCTTGGCAGAACTCCATTCTTTTCCAGGACAAGTCAGTTACAGAGAAAATCCAACAGCTGCAAACCGCTTTGCTGTTTGTGCAAATGCAAAATTTACAGGCTGGACAAAGCCCAAGGGATCTCGGGACCATCAGAGTGGATTCCTAAGCTAGTAAAACCCCAAGCTGGACTGGACCGCCCTACAGATGCAGAGGCAGAGCCTCAGTTGTAGTCGTAGTGAGAAAGCCATCTGGGAGACAGCCTTCACAGACGACTTTATCTCCCTTAAAGTGACCCTGAAAGAGGCTACTAAGAGAGGAGATGATGCTCCGAGATTTCATTTTACGTTTCCAGTTATAGAACAGGCCAATCCTGAAGGCAACAGAGTCAGAGTTTACCAACCTCTTCAGCTTAAACAGTTAAAGGAGTTAAAACCTGTTAAAACCTGCTTGTGTACAGTATGGGCAGACAGCTCCACTTACTCAGGCTCCGATCACTGTCCACGGAGGCCCCCCCTCCTGGGGACTAAAAACAACTGGCAAGGGCACGCTTGTCAGGAGGAGATTTTTATTATGGAAATCAGAATTTGCTGACCAGTGTCAAAACGCTGTTGAGATCAGTCAGGTCCAACAGATACCTATTATGTTTCAGATGCTAGCAGGAGAAGGACAGTATCAGGAGGCTGCTCAACAGTTAATTTTTTTTTTTTTTTTTTTTTGGTTTTTCGAGACAGGGTTTCTCTGTGTAGCCCTGGCTGCCCTGGAACTCACTCTGTAGACCAGGCCGGCCTTGAACTCAGAAATCCTCCTGCCTCTGCCTCCCAAGTGCTGGGATTAAAGGCGTGCGCCACCACTGCCCGGCTCAACGGTTAAATCCAGCTGTTTATGAAGAAGTTAATGTTGCAGCTAAGAAAGCCTGGGATAAGCTACCTTCTACAGGGAGGCAGACTGAGGAATTTACCTAAAATTAGGCAGGGTCCAGATGAGTAGTTTCAAGATTTTGTGGCCAGGTTGCTGCACACAGTAAGCAGACCATGGGGGATACTGAGGCAGTAGTTTATAAGATGGATAAAGTCGAATTATTTTAATCAAATATGTAAATATTTTTTAAATATAGAATTTTTAAAGAAAGCATTTGTTCTCACATTGCCCTGTACATATCACAGTGTCACGGGAGAGGGCCTGCAGGAAGACTGGTTTTTGGCACTTCTCACTGTGGTTTGGCAGCGGTGGTGCTGTGGAAACAGAGAGCCGACTGACATGAATCTTCCCACGGTAAGGATGTGCATCCAAGTTTAAATCCACGGCTCTTGGAGCACAAGACGCCAAACACCAAGTGATCAGATGAATGCACACAGGAATGTTTAATATAAATGCAAGCTCACCCACCAAGTAACTGTCACCAGGTCTCAATGCCTTGTGCCTTACCTGTGTTTGCTTTCCCTTAAGAGTAAGGCACTGGCCCAGAACACTCCATCAGTGCCGTAGGCAGCGGGCACGCGGTACTGAAGCGTCATTAACCCTTTAGCATTGGTGAACACGTTTCCTTGTTGTGTTTCCCCAAAGTGCAGTGGTCTCCAACCCCATTAAGGGGTCCAGAGAAGGCAGGATTCCAAAGTTCCAACGGCTTAATTTAATAACCTGGCTGTTGATGTCTTATTTAAGTGAGTTTTACATAAAAACACCCCACACCTGATGAGACAATGGAACACATTTTTGAATGCGCTTGAGCAGCAACCAAACGGCGGATCAAGGGAGCACGTGGTGCTCTCCGGCCAAGGCTTGGGGGAATTTATTACACTAACGAGGGAGGAGAAACATTTAAATCACTTCCAAATGGCAAGATCGGGAGGGAAAAGTTAATTTCATTAGCTATCTTGATTTAATTAAGTGGACAATGTGCCTGTATCAGCAGCTTTGGCATGCCCCCACCATTAGAATTGAATTATAAAAGCAATTATCAAAAACTCTGAGCAGGTACACCACCCCTCTCTGCTGCTCACACACGAGTGAGGCTTGGAGGCACTTGGTCACCTCGTAGGGAGGGATGCGATGTCTCCAGGGCCGAGAAGGAAGACTGGAGACCAGAAGTCAAAGAGTAGGAAATGCTACACAGCACTCTAGGAGTTAAGATACAGCATCTAAAACAGCCTCAGACTTTGCAAGTTTCTAGGCTATGAAAAAATACAAAGGCTAAAAACAAAAAGTTTACCAAGTTTTGCAAACCCGGTAAATTGAAATGAGTAAGAAGTGAAGTGAAACTATTTTACCTGCAAGAGAGATTAAAAAGCATGAATGGATTCCCCTCAAAGACTTCTAGCATAAGCCCTGACACACTTTGCTTTCTTGAGACAAGGTCTCTTTATATAGCCATGGCTGGCACAGAACTCACTATATAGACCAGGCTGGCCTCAAACTCTCAAGAGATTTGCCTGCCCCTGCCTGTAAGTTCTCGGATTAAAGGAGTGTGTCACCATGCCTGGCCTGGTAGCACCCTGATTGCTGTGCTCAGAAGTAAAACAAACACACACTCTAAATGTGTCACACACTACTGTACATGTGACATTTCAGAGCACAAATGGAATATTTAAGATTCAAAGACCTAAAATAATTTGTTTCTTCTTCACACTTGTGAAAGCATGGTGAACTGGAAATGTTATAAAATTTTAACGAGATGGGACAATTAACTGTTAAAAAGTCACCAAGTGGTCTCAGTAGTGCAGCCTGTCAACTACACTCGCTCACAGCTGGCTCAGGGTCACTGAAAATCACAAGTATTTCAGATCTTAAACAGGTTCTCATCTCCCAGGCCGCCCAGTGGGTCACACATAATTCCCTCAAAAACAAATCCCTGGCCAGCCTTGGGCAGGTACAGCTGTGAGGCTAAGAACACTCACAGAAAAGACCGAGACAGGACAGAAAAGGCTGACATTAGCGGAGGCATTTCTGATGGTGGTGGGACTTGTGTGCGGGCCACCTGCCACCCTAGCATTCAAGTCCCGCTCTTGGCTCACAGACACGGGCTCCACCAGCTGTAGATGCGCTGTGGTTTTAAGAATGGACATGGCTATTTGTTTCTGGACAGCTTGTAGACATGGAATGTCTTGTTCTGGAATACTCTAGTGAAGTGGGCTGCGTAGGAGGGCAGGTTCCTTTTAATCTCTTCACAGAAGCGAGGGTGGTCTGCAGGTCTCAAGTCAGGGTCACTCTCTCCTGGCCCATCCATCTCCTGAGAACAAAACAAACCCAGATACAACGTGAGTGGTGGTGATGGGCTCCATCCACTCACCCACCCACCCCTATATCTACTAAACCATCCTGGCATTGGTTTACTGCTTTGTTTAGCTTTAAAACAGAGCCTCTGTTTGTAGCCCCAAGTATCCTGGAACTCCATATGTATATGCCTGCCTCTGCCCCGAGTGTACCCTGGGTTTCGGGGACAGGACGTCACTGTGTAGCCAGGTTGTCCTAGAAACCTTAGTTAACCCTCCACCAACTCTAGCTTCATGAATGCTGGTACTGGAAGCATCTGTCCCCACACACACTGGAAACAAAGAATCAATATCAACTCCACTCAGAGAGCAGACAGATGATCCACCTAGCTCCCTTCCTCCAAAGATCAAACTAAGGCTGGAAAGAACTGTGTATTGAGATTTGCCACGGTTAATGGCAGGGCAGAACCAAAACTCAAGATCTTCCTGTGCCCTGGTTAGTCTTTTGTCAACCTGACAAAACTAGAATCATCTGAAAGAGAGAATGCTATTTTGATTGCCTGTAATCAAGTCGACAGGGCATTCTGCTGTGATGTGGGAGGAAGCAGCCTACTGTGGGCGGCGCCACCCCTGGGCTGCTAGTTCTTGATGGTATGAAAACGCAGGCTAAGTAAGCCATGGAGGGCAAGCCGGTGTGCAGTGTTCTTCTGTAGCCTCTGACTTCTCTTCATGACAGAATGAGTTGTGAGATGAAATAAATCCTTCCTTCTCCAGGCTACGTTTAATCGTGGTTTCTGTCATAGCATTAAAAAGGTAACCGAGCCACCCTGTTCCCAGAAGCATATTGTCCTGTCCTGTCCACAAACGTTAAACACAAAGAACTACAAACAACTGGAAAAAATTCCCCAACTCAGAGGTTAAAGAAGAAAAGTAACACACAGGCTCACATGCATGAGATCTGCTCACCCTCTGAGTTCAAGGCACTTACTGCTTATTGCTTTCCTTGGCAACGATCTGACTCTAATTCTGCACCTTCAGTGTGCTTTCAGATTTAGGCTAGTCTCCACTGTCGGCTTTTGCACCATCAGTTACATCATACCCCGAAAGGGACAACAAAGACTCTGTTTAGTGTGAGCTGGCTCAGCTCCAAGGGAGACACAGCTTGCTCTGCTGTGGAGGGCAAGCTTTGTTATCCTGAGGCTGTGTGTGGAGGGGAGACAAGAGGAGGCAGGATGTGTGGCCACAGAGCCTGGGAAAAAGGGATGGCCCATTGCTTGGCACTTAGAGACGTGCCAACAGGATGCCCTGGAGCAGTGTGTTTATAGGCCGATGTGTTGTACATAGCAGAAAAATATCCTTTACAAATAAACTTTATGCAGTGATGTAGCATGCAAACCTGCCAAAGGCAGAGGCGCTCTACCTGAGTCAAACTGAGAATCCAGAGCTTTCCCGTCCCCTAGCCCAGCCCCCAATGTCACTAAAGTGCAGGACCTCTACAAATGTCTGACTCGTAATGTCATTCACACATATGGTATAAAGTGATGTACATCACTTGGGATTCATGCTGGATTTCCACCCTCTCCGAAAGCTCCCCAAAACAAAGAAGCAACATGCTCACATGTCCATTGGCGACATCCAGCAAATCACGAAGCCGGCAGCCCCTCTGGTGCCTGCGTTCATAGCAAATGCTGTCTTCCAGGATCACAAAGTCAGTGCCAAAGGACCTCAGGAGAGCGTGCACTTCCTCTGGGGACCTTTTCGCATATATCTGATAAACCTTCAAGATGAGATAAAAATAGAACAGTGCATACAGCCCTCAATTGCATGGGGGTCAGTGGGGGAAGAGAGGAAACATCCCTGGGGGGGTGATGCTAAGACCTGACCTCAAATCCCCTTGCAGCCCAGGCCACTCTCGGCTTGTCAATCAGTCTGGAGTTGGGGAGGTATATGTAGAGAATTGAGCATATCTAGCTTAGATGCCAAAAAGACTTGGATTCAGAGTGAGTCATCTCATAATTCTAAGAATTATTAAACATGGCTGAGTCTACCAGACAAGCAAGCAGGTTGGTGGGTCGGTTTGGGCGCATGTAAATCTAAGAGGGAGGCCTGAACTTCCCACAATGGCCTGGGTTGGAGCAGGCCCTGTTGCTTTCTGGCTGTTACATTGTATCCTGCAAGCCCAGGAGGCCCAGCCGTTCACCATCCACCTCAACTCCTTCGCTGGAGAATTTCCCAGGGAATCTGTCGTAGCAGCCGTGTTCTGCTCTCTTCACCACCACCACAGTGCACCCTGAGGCACAGCACCGGGTTGTGATTCCTGATACCTGGCTGTGCGTGAGGGCCTGATGAAGGGTGAGACACCCACAGGGACAGGTGGGATGGGCGGGTGATCTGTTTTTATCACCTGCTGAGGCCAGCAAGGTGGCCGTGGCTGAGGCCAGCAAGGTGGCCGTGGCTGAGGCATTCTGAAGGTCAGCACTGGTGACCTTGGGCCTCAAGTTCTGGGGGCTTTATACCCAGTCCCTCTGAGAGAGGGTACACACAGCTGTCTTTCTGTAGCTCTGCAGGCTTAGTGGAGCTGGCTAACTCCTAATGGAACCCTCTGTCCCATCAAACATGGGGCTCTGCTAACACTTCAGCCAGATGAAACCTTCTTAGCTCTTTAACTAACAAATTACAAAGCAGGGGCTGGCCAGAAAGGCTCAGAGCACACACTACTCTTGCAGAGGACTAAAGTTCAGTTCCCAGCACCCATGGGTGGTTCACAATTGCCTGCATCTCTAGCTCCAGGGGATCTGATGCCTTTGGCCTCTATGAGCACCCGCACACATGTGTACAACCAGCAAACTCCCAAACTATCCCATCTACATATAGTCAAACTTATGTTAAACAGAAAAGCAGTGGTTAGTATGAGCACATCAGGTCAGGGCCATAATCCCAGCACTCAGAAGGCTGAGGCAGTAGGATCACAAGTTTGAAGCTAGCCTGGGCTACAAAGTGAGATCCTATATATATATATATATATATATATAGAGAGAGAGAGAGAGAGAGAGAGAAAGAGAGAGAGAGAGCGCTCGAGCGCGCACTGAATCCTCATTGATAAGGTCTGGAGATAGCAGGCACCTTCTTGCACTGCAGTCCAGCATGTAAACTGAAATGACCTGCTCAGAAGGTACCTGGATAAAACCTAAGACTCCATACATCAGTAGACACTGTAAGAAAGGACAAACATACAGTTTTACTCACTTGGCCACTCTATGCATGGCAGAAGTGGCCCAAACCACTGAAGAAAACCCAGCACACCCACAGAAAGTATTTGTAGTTTTCAAAATGGTCAGGAGAGGGCTGGGGGTGTGGCTCACTAGCCTTGCTTGCCTTCATCTGAGGTCTCTCTATGGACAGCACAACTGCACTGGTATAGTTAGCACCAGAATATAGCGTCAAGGAAAAGGAAGGCGGACGACAGGAGTTCTTTGGAAGCCGACTAAGAATAGATGGGGCTGGAGAGATGGCTCAGTGGTAAGTGCACGCATACTTCCTATGTTTGCAATTCAAGGACCCAAGTTCAGTTCCCAACACTTACATCAGGAGGCTCACAACTGCTTCTAACTGCCTTCAGTGGGGAGCTGATGCTCTCTTCTGGCCTGGTGGGCACCGCAATCAAGTGCACATACGCGCACACAGACACACACAGACAGACAGACAAGCATCCTATCTGCCTCCTGAGAAGGCACAGGGGGGTTGGGATACAGAGATGGGGTGAACGTGTTTTAGGCCATTCCCTTTGGTATGCTCTGGACTTTGAATATGTGACTGTATTATCTATTTAAACAAAGAGCAACGGCAAACACCCCAGCACTACCCTGCCTCACCAGAAATGGCCCAGAACTGATTCATGAGACACCATCAGTATGTCTCCACTTCTGTTCCTTTCCTTCCCAAATCACAAGCTCCAAGGGCTTTGGCCTAAACACCCCCCCCCCCTAAATCCAGGATGTTTATCTTCTCAGCCCTTGAGGAACACCTACTTGTACCCAGTCCTTAAAAGACAGAACCAGGAGTCGCCAGCCCCATGCCCTTATGCTCTGGCCCCTTCTCATGGCACAGGAGACCTGCCCTCTGCCCTTCATGGCAGCACAGGGCACTGAGAAGTGAGCATAGGCAAAGATGGGCCTTACCGCCTGGGTCCGCTCTCTCAGACTTTTATCTTCATAGTGTGGGTGGTTGGTTAGGGTCCGTCCTGTGCACAGCTTGACTCCAGCCAGCAACTGCATGCTTCCAGCGAACACAGCCTTCCTCGGTGTGTTAGCGCTACAAAGTTTCAGAGTGTTAATTATCTTGACACCAAGATTCCTAAGTAGACATCTCCCCCCTCAGAATCACTCAAGCTCTGAGGGGGCATCTGAACAGTTAGGGGGTCACACAGATGAGCAGAACTGACTTACATCCAAGGTGTTTTAAGTGAACTTTAATTATTTACTTATTTGACACATTCTCATGGTATGTAGCCCAGGCTTGTCTAAACCTCGAGATCTTCCTGCCTCAGTTTTAGCCCACTTCCTAGAACAGAGGCTGGGGACCATCTAGCTCTCCAATGTGAAGGGATGGCCTTTAGGATGGACTGTTTCAGAAAGCAGGCAGCTAGCTCCTGAGCCTAGCATCTCTGTACCATCATCATCTTCTGCTGCTGCCCAGAGAGGCGGAGTCTAACAAAGATCTCAGAGGCTGCAGCTGCTTTTGAGCTCAAGGGCAGCTGAGAGTGAAGGCAAGGAAGGAGAAGTGTCTGGAGAGGTGGCTCCGTGGTTAAAGGACACTGGCTGGTGGCTCCGTGGTTAAAGGACACTGGCTGGTCTTGCCAGGTACTCAGGCTCAGTTCCTTGTACCCACTCAGCATCTCACAGCTGACAGTAACTTCTAGAGGATATGACTCCTCAAGTAATGCATGCATATGATACATATGTGCGTGCCATGCACACATGCACACACACACACACATATATGCAGAAACTCATACACAAAAATGTAAAAAAATAAAATAAGTGAGGAGTCAGAAAAATGCAGTTGGTCATGACTCAATTTCATGGCGTTAAAACAGCAAAATTAAACAAACAATAAAATTTAGTATGACTATAAATTATATTTAAAGAAAAAGGCCTGTTATCACTAACGCAGAAGTTGGAAAGAAGCTTCTCAACAATAATCCATTACTAAGAAACGATGTATATTATTTCTGACATGGAAACATTCTTCTGTTTCCTGATAATATATATATATATATATATATATATATATATATATATATATATGGCCAAAGCCTAAGTAATATCATCCCATGAAGTTATTTTCCGCTGAGCACCAAGCTCAAACCTCTGCTTTCTAGTGGCTATGACAGAGAACACAGGAAAAGACACCATGTGGAAGGTATGTGAGACATCCCTCAGCCCTGGAGAGAGAGGATCTTTTCTTCTTCTTTAAAGTTCTCACACTAAGTCTTGCCATGTAGCCAAGGCAGCTTCAAAATCAACATCTTGTCGTTTCAGCTTCTTGGGCAATGGGCTGACAGATGTGTTGGCCAAATTAAGAGTCTTGGTAGCTGACTTACTTCCCCTCTATCTGGGGGAAAGTTGGGAGCTGTTATTGGGGACTCCAGGCCTCAGCCCCAAAAGGGGCTCTAGGAACATCCCAAGACATGTTTATTTTTGAGTTAAGAAGGGGGGGAAGGGGGGGCCTGGTATGACTGTACACACTCCTTTAATCCCAGCACTCTAGAGACAGGTAGGCAGGTAGCTCTCTTTGTGAGTTCAAGGCCAGCCTGGTTCAAATAGCCAGTTCTTGGCCAGCCATCACTACACATAAGACCTTATCTCAAAAACAAACAGAACCAAAGACTAAGAAGAGAAGAAATAAGAGGCTTTGCTGATTTGTGCTAAAATGATGGGGGTGATCATGAAGGCTACTTGAAATTTATAAAGAAAGCTGGAGCAGGCTACTCAAGCCTTTGGGAAGCAAGGCCTGCAGCCTGCTCTGCTCTTGAGGCTCAGGGAACGCTTCTTCACACTCCTATCGGTATTCTAACTTAACACTAAGAACGCAGCTTGGATGCAGGCCAGCAAAGGCCTATGGGTGTCTGGGGGCAAGACTCCCC
This sequence comes from Rhynchomys soricoides, assembly GCA_019843965.1. NCBI lineage: Eukaryota > Metazoa > Chordata > Mammalia > Rodentia > Muridae > Rhynchomys > Rhynchomys soricoides. The sequence goes on from JADRCH010000287.1 coordinate 1,823,548, forward strand.
AGACTTCGAGTGATGACACTTAGAGCTAAGCTACTTTTAGAAAAATTCTAACGATGACATCCATCTACTACTGCGTTCCAATAAGGCTTCTTGGGCAAGGGAGCAAAGCGGATGGAATTACAATGAGTGAAGAAGGACTGACAGACATGTCTGCACCCTCCCTCGCCCTCACTGAAGTCTAAAATCTGCATTCCAACAGAGAGAAAGTTTAGCATGAGCTTGGCTGGCCCGACAGGCTTGTCAGTATTCTACCAAGCAGATTCGGGAAGGCAGACAGATAGACGTTTGCGATGTCTCCTGGATCCACGCTTTCCAGGGACGCCTGACACTGGTCCCGCATGGTCAGAGGAGCGGGAGGGTTATGAAGGCATGGGAGGGTTTAAACACAGGCCTGCGTAGGTGGGGAATTCCTTAGGGCAAGAACTTGGGGAAACTCGGTTTACTTCAAGCAATGCTCACTCAGCACTAATCCTGGACTGGGTCTATCTTCCTCCCCATTCTACATTTAGGGCCTTAATTATAGCTACAGTCTAAATTTTAGACTGCGTCACCGTTGCTAAAAGGAATACCTACGAACGAAAGGCCAGTCCTCGGTTCCCTTGGATCCCGTCAATGGTGTAAACCTCCCCACAGCAATTAGTCCACACGACTATCTTCTGCACGCCACAGGTTTAGAATGCACAGGAAAAGGAGCCTGGTTTCCACATAGGGCAGAGCAGGAGGTAGAGGCAGCTACAATTTCCTTTAGCCTTGAACTACCAAGCTTCCACGGGTAAATTACTGAACTAGTGGCAAACTTCAAAAATGAGCACTTCAAAAAACTTATACAATTACGAAGATCAGGGAAATGGTTTATTAAATAGATAAGGTTTGGGCAGGGGGCTAGAGTGGTTAAGAGCACTGGCTGCTCTTCCCCACTGATTCAATTCCCAGCAACCACATGGTAGTACACATCTGTAACTACAGTTCCAGGGATCTGATGCCCCTTTCTGGCCACTGAAGACACTGCACATGTATGGTACGGTGCACATACATATAGGCAGGCAAACACTCATACACATTTAATAGGAGGTTCACTGGGACTTAAAGTCTGAACTTAAGACATCATCTTTAAAACGCAACGATTCTTTCTACTCTGAATCAAAGCAAAAGAAATCCACCATGTGCTTCTCAGTTGTGCTGAGACCATTCTCAACATGGCAGGCTTTGTGACTGCAAAGAGGGTACTTCTAGTGACAATCTCTTAAAGAATTAAAGGCTATCTCTCAAAATATTCCCATCCACAGATCTCCATCAATTGCATAAGAGAATTTCCAGGCTACAATATCCCAGGATAGACTGGCACAAGGCATGCATGACCTGGCCGAGCAGCTGCTACAGTCAGCCTTGCTGAAGCAAACGTACTTTCTAGTCTCACCCAAAGCCTTCAAGGCACTGCCTAACTGTGGCTGAGAGAGGAACAAGAAGGCAGAAGGACCCAGGAGTGTGATCTCTGCAGCCAGGAAAGTGTCAGTAGGTAAGGCACACCGCACTGAGCATGCGGTGGGCAGCAGGCAGCCAGGTGCTCCAGCTGGGCTCTGAGCAGAGATGGCAGCCCCCACCCATCCACCCTGGGAGGCTGCTGGGACTGCATATCCGGGGACCTGGACTCTGCAAAAGGTCCCTGTGAACTAACTTGTCTTTATATAAATGTAGGTAATTAAAGTCTCCTGAGTGCTGTAGCACAAAGCCAGGGCTACAGAGAAAGACCCCATCTGGAAGGACGGAAGGAAGGGAGGAAGGAGGGAGAAAAAGACAAGACCCATTTGCATGTTTGTCTGAGACGAGGTCTCATGCATCCCTAACTGACCTCCAACTCGATGTGTGGTTAAGGATGGCCTTGGACAATCACCGTTCCTAGTTCCACCTCCAAGTGCTAAGAATACAGGCTGGGGTCTTTTAAGTGGCTCAGGCTGGCCCTGATCTCACATTGCAGCCTTGAATGTTGTCATGTAGATGGGTGACAGGCCTGGTTTATAAATGTCATTAGGAAACTAAGTATCCAACACGTTATGAGCGCACACCTGTGAGGCTCTTACAGACCGTGGGGTTGAGTGAAGAGCACGGGGTTCTCAGCAGAGCCAGCACGGAGGCCCGTCTGCTGCCGTGAGGGGGCAGCCGCCAGCGTTCACATGTGCACCCTGGTGTGCTGTGTGCGTGCTGATCTCATGTAGAAGCAGTTGAGCTGCACCTGTAAGCACACAACTGCTGCGAAAGGCTTTGTAACTTAAAGGCTCTCAGTGTTTTTGCAGGACTGCAGCTCCTTTCCTGTGAAGCAGGTTCCTGCAGGTCTCTCTCTAGCCTGTAGAACGTCGAGACAGTCACCAACCCCCACCAAGGTGATGGCAACTTCCAATGTGTCCTCAGTTCACCTGTAGGAGGCCCAGAGCAGGTGTGTGGCTCCCACCTAGCTGAGAGTGGGGGTGAGGTGGTGACTGATGCATAAGCCTCCCCTCCACACTTCGTAACAGAGTCGTCTTACACTAGCATGGAAGACCACTGACGTGTTTCCTGAACCCAGGAGTCTTCCCTCGCCCTCAGTCAGCACAGCAAGAGCGCAGGCGGCCCTCAGGCACCTGCTGGACCCCAGCTGCAGTCTTTTCTCACACCCTGTGACCAATCTCCACTACACAGCCAAAGTAGACACGAGAAGTCAGAGGGTAAGAGAATATTTAAGTGGGATACACTGCATAGACACTGACTACCCAGAAAGCTGAGGCAAGAGGCTCCAAGTTCAAAGCCTGCTTGGGCTACAGAGTGAGGTCAAGACCAGCCTGGGCAACTGAGTGAGAGCCTTCCTCAAAATAAAAAGTAAAAGAGAGGTCTGAGGCTAGCACTCAGTGGTACAGTGATGTCTGCCTAGTGTGCATGAAGCCTAGGCTCCACCTCTAGTACTAAGAGTAAGAGCATTCAATGTATTCCCTTACAGAGAGAATCAAGCCTGCCGACTGCAGCTGATTTGAATGTTGATTTAAACAAACATATTTTGTGTCTAAATAGACCCTACTTTGGCATACATTCATCATCACTTAAGCTTAATTTACAAACATGCCAAGCAGCTATTTTTATAAAAAAAAAAAAATCACTTTGATTTGAGGAATTTTAAGGGAAAACAGGCAAGATTAGATGACAATGGGACCAATATTTTTAGAACAATATGAATCCTTCAGTTCCTGAGAAATTAAAAAAAAGGAAGTGGTGGTAGAAGAAAGCCAACCAGCTAACAAGTTAAAGGGAGACGGCTGACAAAGAGGCTACCCCAGGAGAGGCACTGCTAGCTGCAGGGCTCCACCAAGGCCGGTCCCAGCAGGGAGGAATCGCCTCACCCACACCTCTGCAGCGCCAGAAATGTTGCTTTACATAGGTTTTTGAGAGAAAAACTAGAAAGTAAATGTTGAGTCTGAGATAGTCAGAGAGGAACCTGGGCTCCACTCTAACCGTCTGGACTACAGTAACTTCTGCAAGTCAGGGAACATAAAGAAAGACGCTAAGCACGGTAAGCCAGGGGAAGGTGCACCATCTACACGGCCAGCCTACAGCACTTCCTTCAATGGTGTCAGATCACAAACACAGAGGACCAGGGCTGGAGACAGCTCAGTGGCTAAGAGCATTTGTTGCTCTTCCAGAGGACCTGAGCTCAATTCCTAGCACACACGTTGGGCCACTCACAATACCCTATAACTTTAGCTCGAGGGGATCCAACACCTTTTTCTAGATTCTGTGGGTACCCTCCGCCCCACTACACACACACACAAGCACACATCTCCACATGCATATAACAAAGACAAAATAAATCTTTAAAAAATATAGACTGAGAGGGCCAGCCTTGCTTTCAGATGCACATGTCGTAAATATCTAATTGATTAGCTAGTACAAAAGTAATTAGCTTTTCTTTATATGAATAACCTTTTCCTAGTTACAATAAATACTGAAAGCATCGTTTACTGCAATATTACCCATCATGATTTAAAGTTAATAAATAAAGATGAAGTGCTGTTCCCCACTAGAAACAGGTCAAAAATTATACTCGTGTCCAGTCAAATCCAGTCTGACACTGAGACAAACCACATAGACATTTAAGTCTCTGTAAACCCATGCGGGGTCCTCAGGAGACACTCTACCAGGCAGCTGCCATCTCTTAAGCTGAAGCAGTGTTGACCGGCACTGGCCAGTAATTGCGGTCGTGGCAGGTACCCTTGAGGCTGCTGCTAAAATCCTAAGGGGTGGAGACAGCAGAAGATGCCTTTGAGACTCACCTGTGGTACCTTTCACCTATGGCACACAGGAGAGCTTGCTTTACAGGGCGTGGGCATGCTGCTCAGGTAGACAAGTTTGTTTGGCTATCGAGAGTCAACAGTCCCTGAACAAAGCTTTGAAGCACACCACTGTCATCCTGAGGCTGGAGGCTGAGGTAAAGCAACAAAGTTTGGGCAAAAGAAGAAAACAGGAAAGTAAAAACAAACAAAAAGGAAGGAAGGAAGGAAGGACGGAAGGAAGGATGGACCAAAAATAATAAACCAAAAGGGGGAAAAAAAAAAAACCCCAAAACACAACCACCACCACCAACAAAAACAAACCCAAAACCAAGAACAATATCACGCCAGGGCATTCCGATGTTGTTTTGTATGTGAAAATCTACTGTATGGGTTACAGAGATGACTCAGTGGCTATACTGGCTGGTTTTGTGTCAACTTGACACAAGCTGAAGTTATCACAGAGAAAGGGGCTTCAGTTGAGAAAATGCCTCCATGAGATCCAGCGGTAAGGCATTTTCTCAATTAGTGATGGGGGGGGGCCCTTGTGGGTGGTACCATCTGTGGGCTGGTAGTCTTGGGTATAAGAAAGCCAGCTGAGCAAGCCAGGGGAAGCAAACAAGCCAGTAAGTAACATCCCTCCATGGCCTCTGCATCAGCTCCTGCTTGCTGACCTGCCCGAGTTCCAGTCCTGACTTCCTTTGGTGATGAATAGCAACATGGAAGTGTAAGCTGAATAAACCCTTTCCTCCCCAACTTGCTTCTTGGTTATGATGTTTGTACAGGAATAGAAACCCTGACTAAGACAGTGGCACTTGTTCCTTCAGAGGCCCTGGGTTCAATTCTGAGCACCCACATGACAGCTCACAACCACTGAGGGCACCAGACACACATGCAGACAAAACATCCATACACATAAAAATATAATTAAAACAAATCTAAAAAGAAAAATGCCATACTTTCTAATTAATTAAGTTTTAAAAATTTGAGACAGGGTCTTTCTGTAGATGAAGCTGGCCTTAACTCACAGACATCCGCCTGCCTCTACCTTCCAAATGCAGAGATTAAAGGCATGTACTCCTATGTCCATCTAAGAAAAATGTTTTAAATAATATGAAATCTTCTCTAAGCCACGGACTCAGGCAGTGAGATGGGTTCGATGAAGCCTGCAGTGCACTATGATTTTGAAACAAGGAGAGGATACTTGCACGTGTGGAGTAGCAACAGCAAATGAATATGAACAGGATTCGGATTAAAATAGTAAAGTCAGCAAAAAGTAGAAACCTGAGTGAAGTAAGCTTTTAAATCTGTGTATGCATCCACGCAGGGGCACCCAAATGTGAACAGTTGTTTCGGGAGGCCAGCAATTGGCGCCGGATGTCCCGAAACTAGAGTTACAGGTGGTGCTAGGACCTGAGCTTGGGTCCTTGGCAAGAGCTCGCAACTGCTAAGCCTCATGGGTAAATAAAACCTTACTCTCGATTCAGCTGCTTTTGGAAGTTTATTTTCCACTTCAAAAGAGTGTTTTCTTTCCTTTAGGGAATGCAGCTGCAGAGAATCCTCTTGCTGGTTAAAGTCAAGGTCTTGCTACGAGGCCTAGGCTGGCCTTGAACTCATGGCCTCTACCTCTGCCTGGGTGCTGGGGTTACAAGTGTGCGCTACCACACCCAGCTAGGACAGTTCTGGAAAGGAAGAGTTCCTTTCACATTCACAGTTTTAAAGAAAAGCTTGATTAAAAAAGATGTTTCTTAAATGTTAGAAAATAAACTTTCCCCACAAATGAGATCTACAGTTGACTTTAGAAGGGCATTCAAAGCTTCTAACTTAAAAAGAAAGAGTTCCTCTTACTTAATCCAGTTCATCAGTTCCACTGTATCTGGGTCATAGAATTCTTTCAACTCGGAGAGTTCATCCATCATTCCTGGCCAGGACTGAAATTAAAAACAAAACAAAACAAAAAATGCACCCCTGTAGCTGTCACTATGATTAAGTAACAGAGAAAGAGAAACTGTGTGTTATGTACTCAGGAGGTAAACACAAAGGGCAACCGGACCCCAGAACGCCTTTACCTCTGCGCTAGTCTGCACAGGTAAGTGGGAGGCCTATGAACTTCCAGACATCCCAGGAAGCTCTTACACACAGGCTTTTATGTGGTGGTGTAAGTGTAAAGTAAGCCTTTATTTATGCAACAACAAGAACACTACTCCTGTTGGGTCTGGAGAGATGGCTCAGTGGCTAAGAGCACTGGCTGCTCATGCAGGGGGACGGATGGACCCGGTTCAGTTCCCACGACCCCCAATGGCAGCTCACAGCAGACTGTAATTCAGGTCCAGGTGGTGTGCTGCCCTCTTCTGGTCTCTGTGGGTGTTGCATGCATGTGGTGCACAGACTTAACAGGCGCTCAGATACACGTGAATCAAGGCTTTCAAAACAGGGAATCAGATGGTGTAGCTGGGAGCATCACCATCAGATCTGCCGGTGGCTAAGTAGCAGAACTGTGCCTCAGAACTTGCCCCTCCTCATTGCACTGCCATGCCTATTCTGGTGCTAGAATTCTGGGCAAATGGCGTGGTACATGATAATAGATATGCTGTCACAATAGGGGAGATGGCTGGAAATCAGACTCTCCAGCAGCATCTAATGATTTAGACTTTATTACTTCAGACACTGGTCAGCTCACGTCACTTATGTAAACTGAGTATACAAAGAACATTGCCATCCACCACTTATCTAACGGAAATTCTACCATTAATCAATAAAGAGTTAATTAAATCTTAGCGTTCTTGAATGACGGTGGGCCAGGCACCACTTCCCTCATTCTTATTTTGAGACATGTTATTACTCTGTAGCCCAGGCTACCCTCAAACTCCTGACTTACTCTACTAAATACTTTTGGGATTTGTGCCTGTCACTTGGTCATCGGGGAGACACAACATTTTATTTAATACAATGTTCCAATTATTTTGGTCTGTGTGAATTCAATGGGCACAGGATATTTTTCTAAAGTTGAAGTTGTGGATCCTGAAAGAATGTTACAATCTAGTCTGACCCGAGGGAAACCCCTTAAGTGATGTGCAAATAAAAACTAAATGTCACTTTTTAACAGGATGCAATAGTTTAGCTGGGATTTCAATAATCCAATAAGCTAACCAAAAGCAGAGTAAATGCTTTTAATCTCTGGCTCCAAGGAGCCTAGCACATGCCTTCCCCTTTAAACAGGATTATCGTAGAGAATGAACATGGCCCTCATTGTAACTGCCAGTAAAACTTTAGTCAGGCTTTGAATAAATGCTCATGCCACTCACAGAAAGTCTTCATGGCTGGCTCAGATGGAAAACAGCTTGCGTGTCAGGGAAAACTCATGTCTACATTGTTCATATTCTCTCTGGTCTTAGACTTTACAATTCTTTAAGACAAAGCCTCATTCACTCTGTAGCCCAGGCTGTCCTGGAATTCACTCTGTAGCCCAGGCTGGCTGCTAAACTAACAAAGATGCCCTGCCTATGCCTCCTAATGCTGGGATTAAAGGCATGAGCCACCATGCCTGGTTTTACTTTGCAGATCTTTGAGTTCATACAGGGTGAGTGAGGAATCAAGCCACCTGCCCAAGGCCTTTGCAACACTCTTGAGAAACTCACTGGAATCCCGACTTTCTGACCCCAGGACCATGCTGGCAGCAGCAGTGAGTTGGGTTTTCCTAGTGCTTTTCCTGGTCCCCTACAGCAGTGGTCCTTGGAAGTGAGGGGACTGTTCTCAGTGGGCAGAATGTATGTAACTGGCTGGAAATGACAGGCTGCCACAGGGAAGAGCAGTCAGCATCAAGGAACTAGAAGGTAGGTACTTTGTTACTCAACCTGTTTGGTGCAGGTGCAGCCCAGGACATGGTTATCCTGGGAGAAAGTCCTAGGAAGCACAATAGGCTTTGCAAACTTGATGCCTCCGCATCATCGCCATGGCTGAAACACTGAGCTTCTGCCTCAGGAGGTCTAGCGAAGCCCACACCTTGCATTCCTAATTCACAGGCGTTGCTGCTGCTGCCGCCGCCTTAACCGTGGTTAAGCCCAAACTCCAGAGCATGCTTTATTTGTTCTCTAAACCTTCTGAAATCTTATCCCCAAGTCCCCAAACAGCTTTACAAAAGAAATTCACCAGCTTTCAACAGGTAATGAAGACATAAAAGGGCTCAGCCTACAACACACACACACACACATTCATCTCACACACACACACACACACACACACAAATATACCCACATTCACATTTGTGTACATATACACATGTACACAGATAGGCAGACACACTTAAACACGTATGAACACATATGCATGCGCACACAGTCAGTCCCCAGTCCTGTACTATCCTGCTCCCACAGCTGTGGTAGGGACACCACAATGGTGCTGAGCTTCCCGAGGCTCAGCCCGCATCACTCCATGTAAAGGGGAAGTTGCCAAGTTGCTCATTAACCCTTTAACCTTGTTTCACACTTATTTACATAAAAGAGTAAACTTCCTGGAACTGGTGGGCTCTGCCTGTGACAGCAGCTGTTCTGACAGGACACTGACTATCAAATACAGTTCCCAAGCCTAATGCCGTTGGTTTACAGAACCTCACGTTACAACAGAAGCAGTCTGGAGGCCGAGCTGCAGGCTGACTCTCTCCTGACCACCCTGGCAAACTGGGGCCACTCCACAGTAGCCTCTTGTCTACTGCTCTAACTTAAAACCGCACAAAAAATATAAAAACTATCGTCAGGGGTGGTGGCGCACACCTTTAATCCCAGTACTTGGAGGCAGAGGCAGGC
>JADRCH010000287.1:1832651-1843906 GCA_019843965.1 Rhynchomys soricoides
AACAACAACAACAACATGTTTGGGTTTGGTATATTTTGTACCATTTTCCCAGGTGATATGTAACAAAATGTTACATTTCTCAGAAATGTAACAAAAAAGTATCCTCACCAAGTGGCCAGTGTGTCTCCGAAGGGTATCTTGGGACTCTTCCAGATCAGTTAAAGGAGACTATGACATTTCTCATTGCTTCATTAACATGTCTCTGCTTTGGGCAAGGGTCAGCCTTTCTTTTTGTTGTCTAGTTTTTGTTTGGGTCTACTATGAGGCCCAGGCTGGCTTTGAACCCTGGATCCTCCCATCCCAGCCTCTGCTGAGATCACTGGTGTGTACTACCACAACCAGCCCCAAACACTAACCTTACATTGCTTATTTGCGTCCGGCCCTCCTGAAGACACGTATCTAACGAAATGAACAGGCTAAAGTTGGCCCTATCCTAAAACCGCGCACTCTACATAGACCAGGCAACAGGAGAAATCTGCTCTGCCTTTTTTGTTTCAAAATAGGTCTGAAAACATTTTCAAAATCTTGCTTCCACTAAGAGTTGAAATTAATGGCTTTAAAAAAAGATTTTCTTCTCTGAATGGCTCTTTTACTCTAATGTTTAACACCTAGAAAACGATGGGGTTTAAACTCTCATTCCCCTACCTTTTTTTTTTTTATGTATGCGAGTACATTGCTGCTGTCTTCAGACACACCAGAAGAAGGTTCAGATCCCATTACAGATGGCTGTGAGCTACCATGTGGTTGCCGGGAATTGAACTCAGGACCTCTGAAGAGCAGTCAGTGCTCTTAACCACTGAGCCACCTCTCCAGCCTGGGATTTCCCTATCATTGCCAACTCAGCAGGATTTGAAGGCAGCTTTGGGGATGCCACAGCCCCTCTTCTGCTAACTGAAGACTGAGGGAGAGCAGCCTTACCTTACAGCACAGGTACAGCAGGGTGAGAACGGGCACCGAGTACCGCATGACCCAGATCTGCGGGACAAAGACTTTATTTAGATCACGTCTCTGGACCTCTCGGGCCTCAAAGTCTGGCTGTGAGCATGCACACCGCGTCTGTCTACCATCCTGTCTACCATCCTGTCCACCACCCTGCCACCTAATGAGTGTAGAGGGCAGAGCGGTTCTCGGTTACGGGTTGCTCGGCCTTAACATGCAGATGGAGGTAAATTCTTTTTAGGACAATGTCTTATATAAAAATTGTAATGCTGGACAACAGAACTATTGAAAAAGTTTTAATTTTGCTTTTTATTACATTGCTAAGTTCTGTATACAGTGAACATAGCTGACATGTAAACATATGAGTGAATTAAAAAATGTAATTGGTGACCAGACTGTGACCCCTTCCTGCTTGACTTCTCTCCATGATGGACTGTGACCGGGGCATGTAAGCTAAGTAGAGTTGCTTTTGGTCATGGTGTTTTATCACAGCAACAGAAAGCACACTAAGACAGCAAGATTCAAGGGTGTGAGGGAGACAGGAGAGAATGTTGAGGAGGAGCTAGACATATTATACACATGTTTGAGATTGTCAAAACCTAAATGAATTATAAAGGATAATCCACTCTCTGCAACACCTGGCACCCACTGAAATGCTAAAAGGAACTGACACGGAAGAAACCTTATAGCTCATTTCCGACTGACAGACAGGATGACACTAACCCTCTTTGGGTTACAGAGATGAACCAGCCTCAGAAGCAGTTCCCAGATCTCAGAGCTGCACAGGCCGAAGGACGCAAACACGCACATGTGGGAGGTCCACAGGTACTTCATCCTGAAATGGCAGAGCACAGGTCAGCTGCTTGTGCGAAGGCCTGGTGAGTACGGGAGCAAGTGAGAGGGGAAGCTCACACACAGTGACCAGACAGCCCTGTCTGTGCAGAAGCCATCGGCCAGGGCGTGACTCATCATTCACTCACTCTCTAGGTGCAATCATATATGAAAACCACTGAAGAATGTTTGCAACTAAGAGAAACACCCTGGCAGTAATGCTCTAGAGAGGGAAGAGAATACTGAAGGGCAGATTCCTAGGACAGGATCATCAACAAAGATGGCTGTCAGATATTGCTGCTAGATAATATTAATCAAAGAGCCATCAAGTTAAAGAAATGAGATGAGACTAAGTACCTCATTGTACTCAATGCCAAGACCCCGAACAGAATGGTATGGATCAGGTTGTACGCGGCTTCTGGCTTCAGGTCAACTGCACGCTTTCGTGTCTGATCCACGGACTGCAGACTTGTGGAATCACTAGGGGAAACAGCCAATGAGCAACATTAAATCTGGATGTGTAGCGCTGACTTAGGTAAACCTTGTTCTTTCCCCTGTGAAGAAATGAATCAGCACCCATCAGTGTGGAGTATGAGACTTCAGACTGAAATATAAACATCACTGCATCAGCAATGAAGTGACCGCAATTTCGCAGACTGTAATTCAAGTAAAAACTTAAACTGATTCAATTCTTTGACCAAGAACAACAAGCACAAGTCTTCTGCAGATGCTCAAGATGGGAGAACTTTCCATATGTTTTATGAGTTTCTATTAGTATTTTTTCAAGTTTTTAAAAACAAGCAAGAATTAAAATAAAAAAACTGTATCCATGAACTTTGAATTCAGTTATCAGATGGTAGGCCATCTGCCTTCCAATGTTTCACTGTTTATATCCGATAGATGAATGTTAGTTATCATTGTCTAAAGTATGCTCTCATGAATCAACTCGATAGTGTGAATGGTACCTAGACACCGACAGCACAAGCACTGACCTCTTAACATCACTTACGTGTGCTCTTATTTATCTATTCATTTTACTTATTTAGTTTTGAGGTAGGGTCTCTCTATGTAGCTCCAGCTGGATTTGAACTCATTAATTCTCCTGCTTCAGTTTCCCAAGCTCTGGCATTACAGGTGCAGGAATTGAGTTTTTATACCTTTCTGCTTAGTTTTTAATTTTTGTTTTACGTGTGTGAGTGTTCTGGCTGTATGCATGTGTGTGTACCATGGGCATGTCTGGTGTCCCTGGAGTCCAGAAGAGGAAATGGATCCTTTGGGATTGGCTTTACAGATGGTTGTGAGCACCACGTGAGTGCTGGTAACTGAACCAGTGCTCTTCTGATTAATCTCTTTGGCCTCAGTTTTAAAACATTTGTTTAAAAAGTCATAATCCGGGGGCTGGAGAGATGGCTCACTGGTTAAGAGCACTGGCTGCTCTTCCAGAGGGCCCGAGTTTGTTTCCCAGACTTAGATGGCAGCTCCCAGTGGTCTGTAACTCGAGCTCCAGAGGGCCCAGATTCTCCTTCTGGCCTCTGAGGGTAAATGTGTTGGACATAACACACAGGTAAAACACCCAGACAAATAAAATAAAAATAAATCAATCTTTAAAAAAAAAAAAAAAAAATCACCCAAGCACTGTTAGTGTACACCTTTAATCCCTGCACTCAGGCAGAGGCATGCAGATTTCTAAGTTTGAGGCCAGCCTGGTCTACAGAGCAAATCCAGGATACAGAAATCCTACCTCAACACCTTCCCCCGCCCCCTACCCGCCACCAAATCAACCTCTGCCGCTGAGTTAGCACACAGTAAGAAATCACCATTTTTAAATTAACATAGAGCTTTAACTCCCAAACCCCCATCAGGTAGATGAGGACCTTAGAATACCTTCATCTACAGTCACATAACAAATCAGCTCCAGATGTACCCCACCTTCACAGTGAGCTCAGCACACTCAGCAGGTCAACTTGGATGTAGCCTGGGTCCTTCCTACACCTATGCACTGCAGTGATGGCAACTGTGTCGTCCAGACCAACTTGTTTCCGTCCAGACCAACTTGTTTCCGGGAGCTAAGGTTTCTCTTGAGCCTTGAGTCAGCGTACTTACTGCATAGCTGATGAAGTATTTTCATAGTTTCTTTTTATGACAGATTTTTACTTACGTGCCTATGTGTGTGTGCCTGAGGAGGTCAGATGAGACCACCAGGTTCCCTAGAACAGAGGTTGGGAGCCTTGCTCGGGCTCAGGCACTCAAAACCGAACTCTGATTTCCGAGAAGAGCAAGCAGCACTCTTACCCACTGTCTCCCAGGCCTTGAAGGGATCCAGACTCCTACACCAGCTTTCTTACCTGGACATCACAGCTTACTGGCGTTTTAAATAGTTACGGAACTACATAGGAAAGGGGCCTCATCGTGTTCTCACGAACGACGGTTGCTCCAACCTTTAAGTTTTCTTTCATTGAAATACAGATGGTAAATGCAAAACCCGTCAGCTTGCTGGGAGGCGTTCTACAAGTCTGCCCAAACTCCCTTCATATCCCCTGACGCCGTCTTAAATACAGGCAATGTGTGCATAAAGGTTTCAGTAAATACCTCATAATTATGGCCCATACCAAATGAATGAATTTTCAGATGAGACTCAAGGCAACAAACGAACAATAATTAATTCTTTATTTTTCTGGTACCCTGGGCCTTGGGCATGCTAGACAAGTGATGGACCATTGGGCTAATTTCTTTTCCCTTGTTATTTTGAGTCTAAGTTGCCCACATTGGCCCTGAATTCATTTTAGTGCAGGGTGGCCTTGAACTTGTGATCCTCCTGCAGCCTCCTGAGTACTTGGGCTTACAGATCTGGGTCATCAAATACAAAGTTCTCAGTTGAGAACCGTGTGATGGAGATATGCGCATGTGCGCGCACACCCCCCCCCACCCCCCCACCCCCCACTGCCCAAAAAACCCCCCACATTTTCAGCTATTTCTCTGTTTTGTATTGTGCCACACTGTAGCTCTGTTGGTCACAGGACCTGGGCTGCATGTGCCTAATCTAGAAGGAGAAAGAAGAAAGCTGCATGGAGCTAATCACTAAAACCAAACCAGGCTGGTGAATCAATACCAACAGTAAGTAGTGATGACTGACGCCTCTAAAAGGGTCTTGGTTTCCTATACCTAGTGTGGTTTTCACAGTGTTACCCAGCAGCCTCACAGCAGGTCTTCCTATTAGACAGGAAAGGAGACAGAAGGACTAACAGGTCGTCAGAGAGGGATACTTCCAAGCACGCCAGCTCCCTCCTTTCCTCCTCCCCTCCCCTTTTCCATCTCCCATCTCCCATCGAGAACAACTTCATTAAAGTGTTAAAGTCCTACCTGAGATTATGAAAGGCCACAATGGACGCAGTGACCACTGTGACCAAGAGGACAAACATGTATGCATAAAAGAGCAGTGTCGCCGAGAGCCTTTGGAATGTGTTGAGAGGCAGGAGGCCGAAGGCTTCTTCACACAGATAGAGGTTTGCATCGAAATCCCTGGGGAAGGAAGGCAGCCGGGCAGGGAAACCTCAGGGCCTCGCTGAAGGCCTCAGGCCCGGGTTAGACCCCACGGCTCTCACGCCAGTCCTACCTTGTTACTCCAAAGCCCAATTTGGCCTTCAGAAATTTAAAGATGTGTTCATCTGACTTCAGGTTAAGAATTTTCTATTAGGAAGAAAGAGAAGGAATGAGCTATTAGTGTCCTGGGCGTGGTTCCCCGACCACTGGTGATGACTATGGCTCAGGAAGAGGCCAGTCCACAGTCAGCTCCCCAGACTCACAGAGCTGCCTTAAAAGGTTCCCCTTGATTCAAACGTCTGCACAAACTCAGCAAGTGAAGCAGATAAAAGAAAGGTGGCCTTTTTTGATTCTGTATCAGAAACTCAACAAAATGATTTGAAATCTCAAGCAGGTAAGCAGCCCACGTGGTGTCAGGTCTTGGTTCTGGGGACACATACTCACATGTAACTCTTGGCAGAAGTAACACTAAGGTGTAGCCACCCCAACTCCAGTGTTCATCATTAGTGGCTGTAGTTTTCAGTGATATAATTTTTTCTTTCTGGACTATGAAAACCCACATAACACGAACAGTAGGAGCTAGAGAGATGGCTAAGAGCCTACACCGCTCTTGAAGCAGACAGGGTTCCTAGCACCCAGATGGGGTGTGTAGTGGCTATTCCTGATCGTCAACTTGACTCTATCTGGAGTGAACTACAATCCAGAATTAGACGGCTCACCCGTGATCTAGATCTTGAGTCTGGAAGACACAAGTTTCAGGCGTGGTGGTACGCACACCTCTAATCCGGGCCACACCTGCTGCTGGAGATCTACATAGGGACATTGGAAGGAGGAAGATTCGCTCTTCTTCACCTGCGTGCCTTGTGGGACTAAGCGACTGCTAGATCCTTGGCTATTTATTCACAGCTGCTGCTCACCATTGTTGGGGAGTTTGACTACAGACTGTAAGTCATCAACAAATTCCCTTACTATATAGAGACTACCCATAAGTTCTGTGACTCTAGAGAGCCCTGGCTAGTCAGGGTGAGTCATAACTGTTCTTAACCCTAACTTCAGAGGGTCTGACGCCCTCTTCTGACCTCCATGGGCACTGCACTCATATGCACAGACTCATCCAAAGATACACACCACAAGTGGGAGTCTGGGGAGATGGCTCAGCACTTAAGGCCTTTCTTTGCTCTGCCAGAGGACCCAAGTCTGACTCCCACCACCCACATGGTGACAGATAGTCATCTGTAACTCTGGTTCAGGGGATCTGATGCCTCTCCTGGAGCTCCAGATATACATGTGGTGTCCATATATGTGGATCACTAGACATACATGTGGTACACTGACATACATGTACACAAAATACTCATATAGATAACACAAAAATAATTAAAATACAAAACAAAATCAAATAGGGCACAGAGGCCCAAGAGGTATACCCCAAGGAAAATCTGCCCTCAGAAAACAGAACAACAAAGACCTAAACATTAAACAGAGCTATGATCTAGATCACGTAAATAAAAATCTTAATAAAGTGGGAGGCAGAGTCAGGGGGAGCTCTTGTCAATTCCAGGCCAGACTACTCTACACAGTGACCAGGTCACTAATCGAGTTATTCTACTACCTAGTTATTTTTAATTAATTCTGGTGGGCCTAGGACCCAGGGTTCTGTGCACACTGAGTTCATACACTACTCATAATGACATCTCAGTCTGGGATTGTTCCTTTTAACTTAGCAAACGTGACCTCAGATTTTCTTTTGAACAACGACGACAACTGACCACTCCATTAAAACCTGCCTTGTTGGACAAGGAAATGCTTACTCGTAATCCCAGCACAGGGGTGACTGAGACAGTGGGTATGGGGTTCAAGGCCAGCTAGGTTAAACCCTGTCTCGAAAATCTCCCAAACAAGACAAATAGGAAATAATCATTTTAAAAAATTCATAGTGCTAATAGGCATTATTTAATGTTTTAAAGTTAAGCCTTACTCTTAAGAGTTCACAGAGGGCACCGTGCTGGCTAACCCCCGCCCGCACACGACCAGGCTACAGGCAAGCCTGAGGGTGCTTCCTTTTCCTTTTTTTCTTTTTGGTTTTTTGAGACAGGGTTTCTCTGGGGGTAGCCCTGACTGTCCTGGAACTCACTCTGTAGACCAGGCTAGACGCAAACTCAGAGAGATCCAAGGCTTGTGCCACCACCGCCTGGTGGGCATTTTTAAAATTAGTGATTGAGAGTGAGGCATCCAGCCCATTATTGGGTGGGGCCACCCCTGGGCTGGTGGTCCTGGGGTCTATAAGAAAGCAGGCTGAGCAAGCCAGGGAGAGCAAGCCAGCAAGCATTGCCCCTCCATGGCCTCTGCATCAGCTCCTGCCTACAGGTTCCTGCCTTGCTGAAGTTCCTGCCTTGGCTTCCCTTAATGCACACTGACTAGGGATGTGTAAGCTAAATAAACCCTTTCCTCTCCAAGTTGCTTTTGGACACAGAGCTTCATGACAGCAGTAGTAACCTTAACTAAGACAGTTCTGTGGTGATTTGACTGAGACGTCCTGTGTTGTCTCAGGCATTTGAACACTTGGTTGGTAGTTAGTGGCACTGTTTGAGGAGGCTCAGAAGGCGTGGCCTTGATGCAGGAAGTGTGTTGTCACTGGGGGCGGGCTTTGTGAGCTCCCAGTTTGTAAGATGTGAGTGTCAGCCTGCTTGGCCCACCACTGTGGACCGCAACCCTCTGGAACTGTTAGCCCAAATAAACTGTTCTCCAAGTGGCGTTGGCCATGGTGTTTGTCACAGTGACAGAAAAGCAACTAATACAGAGATGTCCTGAAAAGGAAGAGAGACGAAGAACTAAAACCAACAGAGCCTGGTGTGGCTCTTGCTGGGTCCACCATGACCCTCAGTGATTCAAGGACGCTTTATAAATGAGAGCCAGTCCTAATTAGAAGTTCAAAGCTTGCCAGGCAGAGGTGGCGCACGCCTTTAATCCCAGCACTCGGGAGGCAGAGACAGGCGGATTTCTGAGTTCGAGGCCAGCCTGGTCTACAGAGTGAGTTCCAGGACAGCCAGGGCTACACAGAGAAACCCTGCCTCGGAAAACCAAAAAAAAAAAAAAAAAAAAAAAAAAGAAGTTCAAAGCTTAACTGTAATACCATAAACACACTTCAGAAATGGATTAAATCTCACTTATTAACTTACCTTAATAATGTTGTTGAGGAAAAGGGTCAAACAGAAAACTAGAAGCAAATGCAATAATAGCTTCCAAATCCTAGTCAGCAAGGTTCCAGTCTTCAGGTTTTTCTAGAAATTGAAAGATTTTTTTTAAATTTTAAATTACCATTTGAATAAGCGTCAACATTACTATAACTTCACAAACACTGAGATTGCTTGAAGATTTAAAATGCTGGCTCAGGCAATGCACACCCGTAAACGTATATAGAAAAAACAAACCTACTTCCTGGGGTCTCCTTTCCTTCAATAATTTTACAGGTGATCTGAGATGGGGGGGGGGGATTGGTGGTTAAAGGTCTAAGCAGGGATGGGCTGAGAAGGGTGAGACTACAAAGGTGTTTGAAACACCTTGTGGGAATCTGCTACTTTGTAAGGTAATTTAGAATGTAACTAAGCAATGGAGTCTGAACAGAGATCACATGCATGGGTAAACAAGGCTGCCCCTAGAAGACACAGGTTATTCAATGGAAATCCCAGTCAACACATGAGAGACCACTCTGTGAGTTACTTGACAGGAAGGAAGATCACACCCAGAAGACCTAAGACAACACAAGGCCTTGACTGTCCCCAGTAACAGATGTTAAGGTCCTACTGGGGAAGACACCACACATGAGGGTTGCATAGACAGTAAACTGGAGCTGGGTGGGAAGCCCTCTCAGCAGGTGAGCTTTCACAGTGCTTGATAGTGCTCTGCAGGCTGCTACAAGGCAAAGACATGATGTCTTACCAGCACTGACCCTGTACCTGCCTGGCAAGGTGCTCCCACTGGTATAATGGCAGCATGGCTGGTACGGGACCAACCAACTGCTTTCTGACTAGATGAGGTCTGTTCACCAGGAGGGAAGTCATGACCCGTTCTGTAAACTTAATAAAAAGCACATGGCTGGGGAGGTCACTAGTCCTGGGGAAAACCTCCGACTGCTGTTCTGTGGAGTGGCCATGTTATCTAATTGTCTTCTGAATATTTACATTTATATCTACACATCTGTGCTGCTCTCAAGCTTGGTCAAAAAAGCTTCTCTTTGCAGTGGGCAGCGGTTAATGCAGAGACTCACAACTGACCTAAGAACTCAGAATTACCGACTCTAGGTGTTCAGCATAAATGAGACCCTGTATCACACCCCCACCAAGGCTCAGGAACTGCCAGGACAGAGGGGGTGAGAAGAATGCAACAGTGGGAGAGGGGGAGCAAAGCTCTGAAATGCTATGTACTCATGAATTCACATTCACAAGAAGGGTGTGGCTACCTTCATAAGAGCGGCACAAGATAAGTGAGACACAGTCCCTGTATGGATGGGGGAGTGGCTGAGAGGCCCACCCCTAGCTGAGGAGCTACTGGCAGTTGATGGCTGATGGGAGATGGACAGTTGTAATTCAGAGGATATGGCTCCCACTAGGCTGTCCAGGCAGCAGTGGAAGGCCCCAGCATCCATTTGCATAAGGTTAGCACTAATTAGAATCAGCAGGTAATTTTATAAATAAAGGACAAAGTTGAAAGGGGGATCTGTTGGGGGTGTCTGAGGAGACACTGAAGGGTCAAGAGTGGAAGTATATGATTAAATATACTACATGCATGTATGAAGTTCTTAATTAAAAATACACACAAAACAAGTCTATGTGATATTTTAATACAAGGTGCTTACAAGGTGCCCCATTCCCTTGTAAGTTTTTGTTTGGATTCTTCGAATTTTAATTCACTTCAATAACACCAAGAGGGCAGATGAAACCAGGAAAGGGTGGCATCATCACAAACAGCAAGGGGTCCAGACCTGAAAGGCTGGTACTCTGAGGATGCATACATTTTTTTCTTTCTTGTATTGGGGCTTCACTTCTAGGCCAGATATTAACGTAATTCAAATAAGCGAGGTTGGCTAGTGCCTGAATTAAGGTTTCAGTTGCACAGGAAGCCATCACTGCTAAAAGGGAAGAATGACCTGAGGCAGCTTGAAACAATGTTTCACTTCAAAAGTGAAAGCGCACGTTAAAAGAAGTGACTGTGGTCCTGCTGGTGCTCCCTACTGGGAACTGGGTCAGGTTTCCTTTGAATTCAAAATGAAAGTAAGGTCCAGTGAGCCACGCAATCAAAAATAGATTTTATTTAGGGCTGGAGCGATGGCTCAGCAGTTAGGATCGAGTACTATTCTTGCAGAGAGCCCCTTGGTTCCCAGCACCCACTTTAGGCAGCTCACAACAGCAGGTAACTCCAGGTCCAGGGGATCTGGTGCACTCTTCAGGCCTCTGTAGGAACCGTACTCATGTGCACGTTCACAAAACACTCTGTCTGTCTGTCTGTCTCTCTCACACACACACGGAGGGAGGGAGGGAAAGAGAGGGAGAGCTAAAAATTAAAATCTTACAACATAGTTTATAAGTATTAAAAAGCCCTACCTGAAGTTTTCTTACAATTAATACTGAAAGGTTAAAACTGATGAGCAACGATCCCAGAATCATGGAGTTAAAGAACTGAAGCGTGCAGACAAGGAGCAGGCAGCTTATCTGTATGCCGTACAGCCAGGTGGCCTGCAAGGAAGCAGATGGACGGAGACCGTTAGGAGAGCAAGACACGGGACAGTGTTCACACCCCAGGTTACGAGCAGAAGGCATACTAGCTCCAAGAATCACCGTCTAAAAGGGCACCATGCTGAATAAATTCCATTTGTTTTTCACTTTCAATGACCGAAAAAAGTTTTTTTTTTTTTTTTTTTTTTTTTTTTTTTTTTTTGACAGGTTTTT